>JASVEL010007284.1:0-79156 GCA_032618575.1 Nicotiana noctiflora
TTTCGGCAATCCGCAGCAGGGATATTATCCACCTCCACCACAACATGGGGGTAGACATGATGATGGGTTTGCAAGGTTGGAAACTATGATGCAGCAGGTAATTGGGTCAAATGCCAAAACAAATGAGAGGATAGATGCACATGATGCCGCTAGGGGTGAACATAGGTCGGGTTGGTTCGGATTTTGCAATTACCAAACCAAACCAATTGTATCGGGTTTTTAAATCTATAGACCAAACCAAACCAATAAAAGTCGGGTTTTTTAATATCGGGTTTTCTCGGGTTTTTCGGGTTTTTTCGGGTTTTTCATTCCGATAAACATGGAGGCTTATTTCATACCTCCATAATTGCAACCAATTCGGATACATAGGCATGCACTATTCTGAATTTAAGTCATTCTTTTAGCTATTTCAGTCAAAGATACTAATGATCACCTATAATTCAAAGTCCAAGCTTCCACACGCTTGCTCTATAAATTTTGGGTTCTATTAGCTTGTCTCAGTTAAATGCAAGTACTATGTAACAAGCAATCCTTTTTGTACAAGAACTAGTAAAAACAAATATCACTTATTACATGCCTACAAGAAGGAATACTAAAAGCACATCACAAAGCTTACTAGATTATCACAATCTTGGTATTGCATTGATAACAATACAAGAGCAGTACATGGGAATTACATGTAGAAGACTTATCACATAGGATCGCTTAACTTTTTAAGAGTAGACACTACACCCAACAATAACAACAAAAAAAAGAATATATCAAACTCTAAGAAGTTGGGCATCTTAATAGACATTACAACTAGAGGAGCATATTTCCAAAATACATGTAAAGGCATAATGACTTCACTTCCAAAAATAGTCATGAAGCAAATTGTAGTTAATCATCCCTCTAATCAATCCTCAAAGGTGAGTCTGCATATTCTGGAAAAAAAAGAAGAAACAATCAACATATTTAAATATTAAATAATATATTTATGTTAAGTATGACAAGGGTAATGCATCTTCTGTGCATGTCAAATATCTCGTGAGTGAACAAACTGAGCAGCAATTATAAAAAGAAGATCCATGGACATTAATTAAATAATTAACTTGAAGAAAATTATTACCTTCTTCAATTTGTTCAATTTTATGGACTTCTTCTAACATGTCTTCAAACTTATATTCCTTTGAAATTCTTTTTGCCAAACCTAACTGAAATTCAGGGGTTAGCCAACAATCAATTCAACAGAAACTACGCCTTATTGTCAAACTAGTCGGGTACTATTAAGATTATATGTATGCACCTTAAAGAAAACATGTAAAATGAAAGCAAAAGATCTTTACCAATGAGAGTTTTATTGATGATAGAGTTTGAGCAAAAGAAGAGCGTGTGTATTTTGCCTTTGGAAAAGAGGCAAGATGATTTCAATTGTTTAGTTTCAGAAATCATGGCAGCTTTAAGACAATCTATTGCTGCTTTAGGATTAGGTTTGGGTTTGGGCTCAATTATTCTTTTATGGGCCAAACAAAAACAAATATTTACATGGGCTATAATACCAACTTAAATATTATGCTACAAACAGAATTATAATAACAATTAAGAAATATTTATAACTTACATTCTAATAAATATTTTTATCTATCTAATATATAAAATATGTATACATGTAATGTCGGGTTGGTTTGGTATCGGTTTGACTTTTTTTAGTTAATACCAAACCAACCCTATTGTGGTCGGGTTTTATTTTTCAATACCAAACCAAGTCAAACCAAACCACTAGTCGGGTTTATTTTTCGGGTTGACTTGGGTTTTCGGGTTGGTACGGGTTATCGGTTTGGTTTGTACACCCCTAGATTCCGCCATCAAGAATATTGAAGTACAGGTGGGTCAAATTGCTATGTCACTTAACAATCGGCCTCAAGGGACATTACCTGCAGATACTCAAACGAACCCAAATGACCAAATCCCAAAACAAATAATGGCCGTGACTCTAAGAAGCGGTAGAGATCTTGATGCTGAGAATGAAAGTGAGAAAATTGACAAACAGGCTGAGAAACCTACTTCATTGCCCATTGAACTGGATGAATCCACAGGGTTGACAAAAGTCACAGTCCAGCCAATTGCTGAAAATAAAGAAGCACAACAGGGAACGGAGAAAGCAGCGGAAAAGGTAGAGCAGCAGATTGATGAGAAAACGATAGACAAAGATAAATCCCAAGTCACATGGAAAAAGAGGCCTCCACCACCATTCCCCCAAAGGCTGGACAAACACCAAAAAGAGGAACAATACAAAAAGTTCTTCGACATGCTCAAACAAATTCAGGTAAACATCCCATTAATTGAAGCTTTAAAAGAAATGCCTGGTTATGCTAAGATGATGAAGAATTTAATGTCGCGGAAATTTGATTTCCAAGACTTGGCCACAGTTACACTCACCCAGACTTGTAGTGCAGTGGTCTCTAGACCCATTGCTGAGAAGCTATCTGATCCAGGTAGTTTCACCATCCCATGCACTATAGGGAATTATGCCTCTGCTAAGGCTTTATGTGATTTGGGGGCAAGCATTAATCTCATGCCCTTAGTTGTCTATAAGAGGTTAGGTATTGGGAGAGTCAGACCCACCTCTATGCTTTTACAGCTTGCTGACAGGACGGTTAAGCGTCCATTTGGCATTATAGATGATGTGCTAATCCAGGTTGGGAAGTTCGTGTTTCCCGCCGATTTTGTTATTCTTGATTGCAGGGTCGACGAAGAAATTCCCCTAATCCCGGGAAGACCATTCCTTGCCACTGGGAGAGCCATAATTGATTGTGAAACTGGGAACTCAAGATGAGGTTGAATGATGAGGAGATCATCTTCAATGTGCAAAAATCCATGAAGCGCCCTAGTGAGTTCGCAAATTGCTCTCTAGTTGATGCGGTTGATGTGATAGTGGAAACCGACGATGCAGAATTGACTATCGAAGATCCACTGCAAGCATGCCCGATGAACGTAGAAGAGGTAAATGGGGAAAGTTTGGCCGAATGGGTATTATCTTTGGAAGGCAAGGGATTTTGGGAGAGAGAGCTTGAATTCGAGCCTCTACACTTAGAGAAAAGAGAGACCCCTCCTGCAAAACCATCCATAGAAGAGCCACCAAAGTTGGAGCTTAAACCACTACCATCTCATCTCACGTATGAATTTCTAGGCCCTAACTCCACTTTACCTATTATTACTTCATCTGGTTTGCTAGATGTGCAGGCTCAAAAGTTATTACAGGTACTCAAGAAATGTAAAGCTGCCAATGGTTGGACCATGGCAGACATAAAAGGGATCAGCCTTGCATACTGCATGCACAAGATTCTCCGGGAAGAGGGGCACAAACCCTCCAGGAAATGCAAAAGAAGGCTAAAACCAAATATGAAGGATAGGATGAAAAAGAAAGTGATAAATTGGCTAGACACGGGGTAGATCCCAGGTAAGTTTTCTCACCCTTCTATGCTATACATGTATTATTATGCCATGAGGATATGGCATGATTTTAAGTGTGGGGTGAGAGACTTATCTTGTATTATATGTTGTATATATTAGTTTTAGTTGTTAATATAAATAGTTGGCTTGGCCCGATGATAGACACTTGTCGACGGGTTTCTTAAGGGTCTAAGTCGGATTAAAAACACAAAAAAAAAATTAGAAAATTTGAAAAAATACAAAAATATGAGTAGAGGACTCTTCCTTATGACGGACTATTTAGGACAAGTACTCTTGAGGGAAGTAGTCCACGTAGGAATTTTTCTTTCTTTTATTTTCTTTTTCTAGGTAGTGTATCATCTCCCTCTTGGTTTTTCTTTTGACCACGGTTCTTTTCCAAGGGTTTTTATTTGAACCGGGTTAGGTAGATTTTTTTAGGATTAGAGGTAAAAGGGCAACATGTAACCCCGAATATGCACATTAGCAAAAGCGTAAATTGAACTTGAGAATGTATCTTCTAAGCTTGATTGTAGAATCTCAATATGCCTTAAATTGCACAATAATGCTTGCTTGAACATTGATAGGATTTTGTAGATAAACCGGATCCCAAATGAGTTGCATGCCATGTGTGTGCGAGGTTTTTACTTACATTGTATGTTGTACATGATGCCTAGAACTTGCCCTGTGTGTTTGCAAAGCGAAATAGAAGCTGTTCGGTTGTAGAAAGGATAAAGACATTTCTTTGTATAACCCCATATATCAATAGACATGAATTCACCCGTACATTATATCTTAGTTAACCCCTTTGAGCTTAAAGCCTATTCTTTGACAACCCTTGAATGTTCTTCAAATTATTATATTTGTTCTACTTTACCTCCTAGAAGCACTTGTATTGTAATGAATATGCAAAAGTTTAAGTGTGGGGTGAAGGGAAATTGAAAAGGGAAAATCAAGAATGAATGGTAAAAAAAAAATAGTAAACTGGCCAAAATAATGTATTGCAAAGCAATGAGAAAATAAAATGAAAAGAAAAAGATATTTTGAGAAAAAGAGTTATATCAATGTATATATGAAAATTAGAAAGGCCAGTTACACCAACAAAAGAAAAATGGGGATTAAAAGCAAATAAAGGTGAATAAATGTTTATGGGAGACATAAGGAAGAAAACTAAAAGGAAAAGTTGTGAAAGAGAAAAGAAAAGTGCTTAGGGAGGTTAGTCACTATAACCAAAAGTATCCTACCCGTCCCATAGCCAACATTACAACCCTTAAAGACCTCTTGATCTATGATTGAATAACTCGATTAGTGGAGTATTAAACTAGGGGCAAGCCTATGGTATGTCTGTATGCATATGAATGTTCTTTGTTGAGAGTGAGTGAATTTTCCGATATTTATAAGTTCCATGTTCTTCATTGTTTATGTGTGGGAACTTCCCTCAATAAATTTGGTGAGAGCATGTAACTCAAGAGGAAGAAGGTAAATTTGCAAGTTTTTGGTAATAATTAGAGTAAGCAATAATGTGTTGGCATGAGAGTTTACGGTTAGGTAAGGATTGTGCATATTTTAGGTTAATCATGAAAAATAGCTTTTTGTGACATAATTGGGGGAGACATAAATAAAATTGGCCTAAAGTGTGATTAAGGTTGCTCGAGGACGAGCAAAGGTTTAAGTGTGGAGTATTGATAATAGGTGAATTTGACTATATTTATGCCCAAAATAATCATATTTTATTATTGTTTTGATATTGTTTATGATGAAAAAATGCTTTTATTAGTGTTCTTAGTGTGTTATAGGTACACTTGAGCTAATGAAGACTAAAAGAGCAAGTTTTGGAGTCAAAAGATGGTGAAAAAGGCCAAAATATGGTACAAGTCAAGAACTTATGTTGAAAGTAGCCGGGAAGGTGTGATTCCGAGCTATATGGATGTTATGGAATGAATTTAAGTGATTTGGAGCTTTGAAGTCTGAGTAAAAGCTCAAGGAATTAAGCCGGGATCGAGTTCGGGGGTCAAATTTGATAAGTGTAGAACAAGCGAAGAATGGATGAGGCATATTGTGCATCTGTTTAGTAAATTGGACATAACGTTTTGCTCAGAACTCTATTATGGATCTATAATATATAGTAGGAAAGTTAACTCAAAGGGCTACAACTTTCATGTTTTGCGTATTTTCCAATTCGCGACGGAACAGGGTGAAAAACTGCGGTTTCTCCGCGACTGCGGATGAACCGCGGAAAAACTGGCTCTCTGAAGTTTTACTGTTCGCAGTCCATCCGCGGCCGCGAACGAACCGCGGAAGTCGCCGCAGCAGCAGTCCTAATTGTACTCAAACTTAGTTTGTTTAGCCCTTAAACCTCTATATAAACTCCTAGTTTGCCCCATAGAGGCATGTACTTTATTTCTTCAATACTTTTGCAAGGTTTTAGTAGGAGAGATTCCTCTCAAACTCTTTCTTTTATTTTTATATCAAGTAATTCTTTATGATTTCAGTTATTATTTTTGTTTCTTCAAGCATGAGTAGCTAAATTCTTTTCTAAGGTTTTGATGGAACCTATTGATAGATGAACTTATCGTTTATGTGATTACAAATTGTGACTTAGATTTCTATTTGTTCAACTTCATTCTTATTGTAGTTAATTGGTAGAGCTCCCAATTAGCGGTCCCTATTTAGTGTGCATAACTTGGAAAAGAGTGCATATTTAGGTTTATTGTTGAACAACACCACACCTAGGTTATTAGAGGAATCTATAATTTTAGGCGTAAAGACGGGGTTAGGAATAACGAAGTCTTGGGTGCAATCTAAAGTGAACTATTCAAATTAAAGCTAGCTAGGGTAGCTCGGGAGAGTGCACTAGTAAATTATTGTAATTGCTCGGGAGAGGGTTATGATACACATAGCGTTCATGATTGATAGAATATTTTAACAATTTGTAAGAGCATAACGATAAGGGATTCCATCAATAGGAGAAATTAATACCTTAGTCCTTCTCTATATTATTTTATTCAACATTTAATTCTTTCTTTTAAGCATTCTTAATTCTTGCAAACTAGGTATTCGAAAATCATATACAAATATATTCTAAATTTTGGGAACTTGATTCGTAAGTACTCTTGGGTTGTGAAAGTTATGATTGATAGGTAATTCTCTGTGGGATCGATCTTGGACTTATTAAACCAAGTTATATTGACTACGACCGTTGCTTGGACGTGAATCACCAGACTGGCCTTGGTTCGCAAACGCGAACCATACTTCGCAAATGCAAAGTTGGCAGGGTTGAGCATCTCTTCGCAAATGCGAAGTTAACCTCGCAAAAGCGAGGCCTTCAGTGTTAAGCCTAGCTTCGCAAATGCGAAGCATTTGTCGCAAATGCGAAGGCCCATTGATCCAGCCTTGTTCGCAAATGCGAACATTATGTCGCAAATGCGACCATGACAGTCCCCAAACCTGTAGCGTTCGCAATTGCGAACAAATGTTCGCAATTGCGATATCCGCAATTGTGTAATTCTATACTTAAACGAATTTTTCAGTTCATTCTTCACTTTTTCAAAAACCCTCACACCACACACGAGCTCTCAAGGCCAAATTCACTCCAAAGCAACTGTAAGTCACTTTTTACTTAATTCTTTCAATTCCTAACAACATTAAACATGTTTTTCAATAAGAATCAAAGGTTTTCATGGTAGAAATCCATGTTTTTGGGTAGAACCTAGGTTTTTCATGAATTGGGCAATTGGACCTCGAATTGAGGTCCGATTTTGAAACAAATCATATAATTGAACTCGTGGGGGAATGGGTAACCAGATTTTGGTCCGAACCCCGAGTTCCGACCACGTGGGGCTAGGGGTGTTTTGGGAAATTTTGGGGTAAACTTTGAGAAAACCATTTTTAAACATTCAAACCAAGTTAATTAGTGATTATTAATATAATGGAACCAATTGTGATTAGATTCGAGCTAGTTGAAAGCGGAATTTTGGGGAAAAAGCTATAATTAAAGCATAATTTGGACTTCAAGGCTAGAGGTAAGTGTTTGTTCTATCCTAGCTTGAGGGAATAGGATTATGTGCTATGTGATCGAGTGCGGTATATGGGCTGTGGTGACGAGCATCCATACATCGGCGTCTAGCATGACCGTGAATCGTTGTTGATACTTGTTGTGAGACATATTTGAAGATAAATTGTTGAACCCTTGCCGGGTTGTAGAATTGTTATTTTTCTCCCTTGCCGGGACTTGTTGTGAAGTTAGATATTGATTGCCCTTGCCGGGACTTTGTTGTGATGATTATTGTGTCCCTTGCTGGGACGGTTCATGATTTATTATCTTCATTCTCTGCCCTTAACTGTGATTGTTATTTGGGTGAGGAAGAGTGATAATGCACGAAGGGTGATGTCGTGCCTTGATTTATTGTTTATGCACGAAGGTTAATGTCGTGCCTTTTTATTGATTATGCACGAAGGTTAATGTCATGCCATGTTATTGATTATGCACGAAGGATCATGCCGTGCCTTGTTAGTGAACCATGTACGAAGGATCATGCCGTACCATGGAAGTGAGGATGAGAGTAAAAGCATGAAGGGTGATATCGTGCACTTTATTTTCTTATTTGGTGAGGATGAGAGTAAAAGCACGAAGGGTGATGCCGTGCACTTTATTTGCTATTTTATTGACTTGACGCTTCTTGTTTCTCATTATACTTGTTTTTCCTTGTTGATTTTAATGACTGTTGTTAACTGTTGAGCTCTTCTATGACATTCCTTGTTGCAATGTTACTTGGTTATTTCTCGTTATCTAGTGGTGTACATATATATAGAACTGCACAGGTTTATGTGGGTGTCTGGTCCTAGGCTTGTCACTACTTCGTCGGGATAGGCCAGGCACTTACCAGCACATGGGGTCGGTTGTGCTGATACTGCACTTCTGTGCATTTTTGCACAGGTCCATGTTTCAATCAGGAGCAGCAGCAGTAGATCTTTTGCATGGGAGTCCATCATATTTGAGACCGAGGTAGCTTGTAGGCGTCCGCAGGCCCGACGTCTCTTCCTTTCATTATGTTATTAGCTGTAGTCTCCTTGTTCGAGACAAACAGATTATGTTATATTTCTTTCAGACCTTTTTGTGTAATATTCAAGTAGTAGTTCGTGAGTTGGTGACTCCACGTGTTGGATAGAGGATTTCAGTAGTATTTTACCTTGAAACTGATTATTACTATTTTTATAAAGTCTTCCACACTTGTTTAATTAAGGTTATGGATTTGTTTGTTAAATTGATTATGAAATATTGCTAAAAACAGGATACTGTGCATAAAGTGACTTGCCTAGCTACCACGAGTAGGTGGCATCTCGATCCCGATGTTGGGGGAAAATCCGGGTCGTGACAAGTTGGTATCAGAGCTCTAGGTTACATAGGTCTCACCACTCACGAACAAGCTTAGTAGAGTTTTAGAGGTAGGTACGGAGACGTCTGTACTTGTCCTCCAGAGTCTATTGAGTTCAGAAAGAGTCTCTCATTTGTTCCTTCTTGTCGTGCGATTTGTCCTTCAAATACCGATTGAACTTCTACTCTATCCTTTCGCAGATGGTGAGGACACGCGCTTCTTCGTCCGCTGACCAGCAGCCCGAGTCCCAGGCAGCTCCCGTGAGGGGCAGGGGCCGAGGCCGTATCGGAGGCCGTGGTAGGGGCAGAGCTCAGCCCCGGCGGCTATTCCAGTGGTGGCGCCTCATATTGAGACTGGCGGGGAGGTTCCAGTCCCAGCAGCTCCAGTGGGCCAAGCTCAGGTCCCAGGAGAGGCTTTATTTACCCCGGATCTTCGGGAGGCTTTGGTCAGGAAATCGGGATTTATGGACAGTGTTGTCAGGGCAAGTTTATTACCAATTGCACCAGCCGCTTCTCAGGCTGGAAGAGGGGCCCAGACTCCAGTTGCTCGTACCTCGGAGCCAGTAGCTCCTCAGCCTCAGGCGCTAGTGGTTCAGCCAGTTGTGGCCACTCAGTCAGGTACCACAGCTCAGGCCGGAGATGGAGCGGCCATGACTTCTGATTCTTTTTGGAGACTTGATCGGTTCTCCAAGATGTTAACCACTACCTTCAGCGGTGCCACATCGGAGGATCCTCGGGATTTCTTATTCGGTTGCCATGAGATTCTCAAGACTATGGGGATCGTGGAGTCCAATGGAGTTGACTTCTGTACATTCAGGCTTTCAGGATCCGCCAAGACTTGGTGGAGGGATTATTGTTTGACTCGACCGGCAGGGTCCCCGGCTTTATCATGGGATCAGTTTGCAGAGTTATTTCTGGAGATGTTTCTCCCTATTACTCAGCGGGATGCACTTCGGAGGCAATTTGAGCGCCTCCAGCAGGGCACTATGACTGTCACTCAGTATGAGACGAGGTTTGTTGATTTTGCATGCCATGTAGTGGTGATACTTCCCATAGAGCGGGAGAGGGTTTGTAGGTTCATAGATGGGCTTAATCAGCCAATTAGACTTCAGATGGCTATGGGAGTGGGGAGTGATATATCTTTTCAGGAGGCAGCTAATGCAGCACGTAGAGTTGAGATGGCTCTTGCTCGGGGAGGTGGTTATTCTTCGGACAAGAGGCCTCGTCATTCAGGCAGGTTTAGTGGATCTTCTTCTGGTGGCAGGGAATCTTTTGATAGGGGCCAGTCTTCCAGGCCTTTCCATTCCGCCCTTCAGGCTTCACAGGGTGGACCAGGCGATCGTGGGTTTCGTGAGCAGTATTCAGATTAGTCTCCTATTACTGCCCAGCCTCTTTAGAGTGTTTGTGGAGGCCATTCATGTCGTCAGGGCCAGCGGCCCCATCTGCTTAAGAGTTGCTACGGTTATGGTGACCCACGTCATCTTGTCAGATTCTGCCCTCGAGCGACGGGCAACACTCAGCAGTGGGGCCCTCGTCCCATGATTTAGGCCCCAGCTAACCCTCAGCCTGCCCAGCCAGCCATAGGCGGGGGTAGAGATCATAGAGGTGGAGGTCGAGATCGTAGAGGTGGAGACAGTCCAGCCAGAGGCAGAGGTCAGCCAGTTTATGACCGTCCTAGGGATGTAGCTCAGAGGGGAGGTGCTGATCCCCGATTCTATGCTTTGCCAGCCAGGCTAGAGGCAGAGGCATCAGATGCCGTGATTACAGGTATCATTATTTTTTATGGCAGAGGTGCTTCAGTATTATTTGACCCTAGGTCTACATATTCATATGTGTCTTCCTACTTTGCACCGTATTTGGCCGTACCTAGCTGTGCTCTGGATATTCCAGTTTATGTGTCTACACCGGTGGGTGACTCCATTGTAGTCGACCGGGTGCATCGTTCGTGCGTAGTTATATTTGGGGGTCTTGAGACTCGTGTTGATCTGTTGCTTTTGGATATGGTGGATTTTGATGTCATATTGGGGATGGACTGGTTGTCCCCATACCATGCTATTCTAGATTGTCATGCTAAGACTGTGACCTTGGCCTTGCCAGAATCACCCCGACTAGAGTGGAAAGGTACCTCAAGCCACTCAGTTCGCACTGTTATTTCCTATGTTAAGGCTCGACACATGGTTAAGAAGGGGTGTCTAGCTTATCTGGCTTATGTTCGTGATTCCAGCGCAGAGGTTCCTTCTATTGAGTCAGTCCCTATTGTACGGGAGTTTCTTGAGGTTTTTCCTTCAGACCTGCCGGGCATGCCACCCTACAGGGATATTGATTTCTGTATTGATCTGGCATCGAGCACTCAGCCCATCTCTATTCCACCCTATCGTATGGCCCCGCTGGAGTTAAAAGAGTTAAAAGATCAGTTGCAAGACCTTGAGAAGGGCTTTATCAGGCCCAGTGTTTCCCCCTGGGGAGCACCTGTATTATTTGTAAAGAAGAAAGATGGCTCAATGCGGATGTGTATTGATTACCGACAATTGAACAAAGTGACAATAAAGAATAAGTATCCACTGCCGAGGATTGATGATTTGTTTGACCAGCTCCGGGGAGCGAGGGTATTCTCAAAGATAGACTTGAGGTCAGGCTACCATCAGCTGAAGATCAGGGCGGCTGACATTCCTAAGACAGCATTTCGCACTAGATATGGGCATTATGAGTTCTTGGTCATGTTCTTCGGATTGACCAATGCCCCAGCAACATTCATGAAGTTGATGAATCGGGTGTTCAGAACTTACTTAGATCTATTCGTGATAGTCTTTATAGATGATATCCTGGTATACTCCTGCAGCCAAGAAGAGCACGACCAGCACCTCAGAGTGGTTCATCAGACTCTAAAGGATAATCAGCTATATGCCATGTTTTCGAAATGTGAGTTCTAGTTGAGTTCGGTGGCATTTCTGGGCCACATTGTATCAGTGGAAGGTATTCAGGTAGACCCAAAGAAGATTGAGGCGGTCCAGAATTGGCCTCGACCAGCTTCAGTGACTGAGAGCCAGAGTTTCTTGGGGTTAGCTGGTTACTACCGGCGATTTGTAGAGGGCTTTTCTTCTATTGCAGCCACGATGACCAGGTTGACCCAGAAGGGTGCCCACTTCCAGTGGTAAGAGGAGTGTGAGGCGAGCTTTCAGAAGCTCAAGACAACCTTGACTACCGCACCGGTGCTGATACTACCTACGGGTGTAGGACCTTATACAGTTTATTGTGACGCATCTCGTACAGAGCTTTGAGCGGTACTTGATGCAGGATGGTAAAGTTATCACTTATGCTTCGAGACAGCTAAAAATAAATGTGAACAATTATCCAATCCATGATCTTGAGTTAGCAGCAGTGGTTCATGCCTTAAAAATCTGGAGGCATTATCTATATGGTGTGACGTGTGAGGTGTACACTGATCACAAAAGCCTACAGTACTTGTTCAAGCAAAAGGAGTTGAATCTACGATAGTGGAGATGGTTAGAGTTGCTGAAAGACTATGATGTTACTATCCTATATTTCCCATGTAAGGCCAATGTGGTGGCCGATGCATTGAGTAGAAAGTCTGCCAGGATGGGTAGTCTTGCATTCATCCCGGTCAGTCAGAGACCATTTGCTCTAGATGTCCAGGCCTTAGCCAACCAGTTCGTGAGATTGACATTTCTGAGCCTAGCAGGGTGTTAGCCTGCACGGTCGCTCGTTCTTCTCTATTAGAGCGTATCCGTGAGAGTCAATTTGATGATCCTCATTTGCGTGATTTGAGAGATACAGTACAACGGGGAGGTGCCACGAAGGTAAATCTAGATAATGATGGGGTATTGAGATTGCAGGGTCGAGTTTATGTGCCCAATGTCGAGGGGATTCGAGAGTTTATCTTAGCGGAGGCCCACAGTTCGCGGTATTCTATGCACCCGGGTGCCGCGAAGATGTACCAAGACTTACGGCAGCACTATTGGTGGCGCAGGATGAAGAAAGATATTGTTGCGTATGTCGCTCGGTGTCTAAATTGTCAGCATGTGAAATATGAGCACCAGAGGCCTGGTGGTGTATTCCAGAAGATTGAAATTACCGAGTGGAAATGAAAGCGGATCACTATGGACTTTGTTACTGGACTTTCTTTGACTCGGAGGAAACTTGATGCTATTTGGGTCATTGTTGATAGGCTGACCAAGTCAGCACACTTCATTCCAGTATTTGTCTCCTACTCATCGGAGAGGTTAGTAGAGATTTACATCAGAGAGATTGTTCGACTTCACGGGGTGCCGGTATCTATTATCTCTGATCGGGGTACACAGTTTACCTCGCAGTTCTGGAGAGCGGTCCAGTAGGAGTTAGGCACCGAGGTTCAGCTGTAGATGGATGGTCAGTCCGAGAGGACTATTCACATTTTAGAGGACATGATTCGAGCCTGTGTCATTGATTTCGGAGGCTCGTGGGACCAGTTTCTACCATTAGCAGAGTTCGCCTACAATAACAGCTACCAGTTCAGCATCCAGATGGCCCCGTATGAGGCATTGTATGGTAGGCAATGTCGATCTCCAGTCGGATGGTTTGAGTCGGGAGAGGCTCGGTTGTTGGGTACAGACTTAGTTCGGGAGGCCTTGGATAAGGTCAAGACTATCCAAGAGAGATTGCGTTCAGCTCAGTCCAGACAGGAGACTTATGCGGATTGTAAGGTTCGAGATGTAGATTTCATGGTTGATGAGCGAGTGTTGCTCCGAGTGTCGCCTATGAAGGGCGTGATGAGGTTTGGGAAGAATGGCAAGCTCAGCCCTAGGTATATTGGCCCATTTGAGATTCTAGACCGAGTGGGAGGGGTGGCTTACAGACTAGCTCTTCCGCCTAGCTTATCAGCCGTTCACCCAATTTTTCATGTATCTATGCTTCGGAGATACCAAGGCGATCCCATGTATGTGTTAGACTTCAGCAGTGTCCAATTGGACAATGATCTATCCTATGCGGAGGAGCCGGTGGCCATTCTAGACCGGCAGGTTCGACAGTTGAGGTCGAAGAGTTATCCTTCTGTGCGTGTTCAGTGGAGAGGTCAACCTCCTGAGGCATCGACCTGGGAGTCCGAGTCTGATATGCGGAGCCGCTACCCACATTTGTTCCCCGACTTAGGTATTTCCTTCTTTTGTCCGTTCGAGGACGAACGGTTGTTTTAGAGGTGGAGGATGTGACAACCCAATGGGGTCATCACCTGTTTTCCTCGCTTGTTCTACACTTCCGAGGCCTTGAAAACCTCATTCTATGTTTTCTCGATTTACGTGCATGATCCGGGCATGTAGCCGGAAAGATTTTGTGATAGAAAATATGAATTCTGTGAGAAATTTGGAGAAAAATGATATTAATATTGATATGGTTGACTTCGGTAAACATTTTTGGTAAACGGACCCGGACCCGAGAACGGACGGTCCTGGAAGGTCCGTAGGAAAATATGGGACTTGGACATGCGTCCGGAGTCGAATTCTGAGGCCTAGAGCCCAAGTTATGAATTTTTCTGTGAAATTGTTTTTGCTGTAATTATTAAAGGAAAATAAATTAATTGACCATGGTATCGGGCTCGTATTTTGGTTCCGACGCCCGGTACAAGTCTTAAATATTATATATGTGCTTTATGCAAAGTTTGGTGACATTTGGATGTCGTTTGATATGTTTTGGACCTTGAGTTCCAAGTTTGAAAGTTTTGAAAACCAAAAGTATGAAAATCATGAACTTGAGGCTTGAGTTGATGAAAACGATGTTATATTGGCGATGTGATCGCACGAACAAGTTTGTAATGTGTTTTTGATGTTGTGTACATGTTTGGTTTGGAGCACGCGGGGCTCGGGTAAAGATTTCGTAGGCCGTTGGTTCAAATTCTGAATTTTTACACTGCTGCTTTTTCACCCAGCTCTTGGCTTCGCAAATGCGAAGATTTTCTCGCAAATGCGAGAAGTCCCAGACTGGCCTTGGTTCGCAAATGCGAACCATACTTCGCAAATACAAAGTTGGCAGGGTTGAGCATCGCTTCGCAAATGCGAAGTTAACCTCGCAAATGCGAGGCCTTCAGTGTTAAGCCTAGCTTCGCAAATGCGAAGCATTTGTCGCAAATGCGAAGGCCCCTTGATCCAGCCTTGTTCGCAAATGCGAACATTATGTCGCAAATGCGACCATGACAGACCCCAACCCTGTAGCGTTTGCAATTGTGAACAAATGTTCGCAATTGCGATATCCGCAGCTGTGTAATTCTATACTTAAACAAATTTTTCAGTTCATTCTTCACTTTTTCAAAAACCCTCACACCACACACGAGCTCTCAAGGCCAAATTCACTCCAAAGCAATTGTAAGTCTTTTTACTTAATTCTTTCAATTCCTAACAACATTAAACATGTTTTTCACTAAGAATCAAAGGTTTTCATGGTAGAAATCCATGTTTTTGGGTAGAACCTAGATTTTTCATGAATTTGGCAATTGGACCTCGAATTGAGGTCCAATTTTGAAACAAATCATATAATTGAACTCGTGGGGGAATGAATAACCGGATTTTGGTCCGAACCCCGAGTTCCGACCATGTGGGGCCAGGGGCATTTTGGGAAATTTTGGGGTAAACTTTGAGAAAACCATTTTTAAGCATTCAAACCAAGTTAATTTGTGATTATTAATATAATGGAACCAATTGTGATTAGATTCAAGCTAGTTGAAAGCGGAATTTCGGGGAAAAAGCTATAATTGAAGCATAATTTGGACTTCAAGGCTATAGGTAAGTGTTTGTTCTATCCTAACTTGAGGGAATAGGATTATGTGCTATGTGCTATGTGATCGAGTGCGGTGTATGGGCTGTGGTGACGAGCATCCATACACCGGCGTCTAGCATGACCGTGAGTCGTTGTTGATACTTGTTGTGAGACATATTTAAAGATAAATTGTTGAACCATTGCCGGGTTATAGAATTTTTATTGTTCTCCCTTTCCGGGACTTGTTGTGAAGTGAGATATTGATTGCCCTTGCCGGGACTTTGTTGTGATGATTATTGTGTCCCTTGCCGGGACGGTTCATGATTTATTATCTTCATTCTCTGCCCTTAACTGTGATTGTTATTTGGGTGAGGAAGAGTGATAATGCACGAAGGGTGATGTCGTGCCTTGATTTATTGTTTATGCACGAAGGTTAATGTCGTGCCTTGTTATTGATTATGCACGAAGGTTAATGTCGTGCCATGTTATTGATTATGCACGAAGGATCATGTCGTGCCTTGTTATTGAACCATGTACGATGGATCATGCCGTACCATGGAAGTGAGGATGAGAGTAAAAGCACGAAGGGTGATGCCGTGCACTTTATTTGCTTATTTGGTGAGGATGAGAGTAAAAGCACGAAGGGTGATGCCGTGCACTTTATTTTCTATTTCATTGACTTGACGCTTCTTGTTTCTCATTATACTTGTTTTTCCTTGTTGATTTTAATGATTGTTGTTAACTGTTGAGCTCTTCTATGACATTCCTTTTTGCAATGTTACTTGGTTATTTCTCGTTATCTTGTGGTGTACATATATATAGAACTGCACAAGTTTATGTGGGTGTCTAGTCCTAGGCTTGTCACTACTTCGCAGGGATAGGCCAGGCACTTACAAGTACATGGGGTCGGTTGTGCTGATACTGCACTTCTGTGCGTTTTTGCTCAGGTCCAGGTTTTGAGCAGGAGCAGCAGCAGTAGATCTTTTGCGTGGGAGTCGATCATATTTGAGACCGAGGTAGCTTGCAGGAGTCCGCAGGCCCGGCGTCTCTTCCTTTCATTATGTTATTAGCTGTAGTCTCCTTGTTCGAGACAAAAAGATTATGTTATTTCTTTCAGACCTTTATGTGTAGTATTCATGTAGTAGTTCGTGAGTTGGTGACTCCACGTCTTGGGTAGAGGATTTCAGTATTATTTTACCTAGAAACTGATTATTACTATTTTTATAAAGTATTCCGCACTAGTTTAATTAAGGTTTTGGATTTGTTTGTTAAATTGATTATGAAATATTGTTAAAAATAGGATAGTGTGCATAAAGTGGCTCGCCTAGCTACCACGAGTAGGCGCCATCTCGATCCCGATGTTAGGGGAAAATCCGGGTCGTGACAAGTTGGTATCAGAGCTCTAGGTTAGATAGGTCTCACCACTCACGAACAAGCTTAGTAGAGTATGAGAGGTAGGTACGGAGACGTATGTACTTGTCCTCCAGAGTCTATTGAGTTAGGAAAGAGTCTCTTATTCGTTCCTTATTGTCGTGCGATTTGTCCTTCAAATACTGATTGAACTTCTACTATGTCCTTTCGCAGATGGTGAGGACACGCGCTTCTTCTGGTGAGAGGTGAGGGAGTAAAATCCCAGAAAAGCCTTGGATCTTAGGTTCGATTCCCCGTAGCTGCAGCTATGCGTGGAATGCTCCTATACCCAAGGGTAACAATTCCTTAGGCTGCATGTCCATGTGTGGCACGACCGGCACCGCCGCTGTGAGGGGTCCATGTGTGGCCATAGGCGGGGTGTTACATTATCAAATAATAGTCCAAGTCCTTTTACAGTCCATGAAACCCCAATTATAAGCCAGAATCGATTTATATTAAGACTCAATAAAAAAAATTCAAACAACTTAACTTTAGCATTTCACTTAGGCAAACCATACAAATTCTAATTGAACACGGCTACTCGACACTTTAAACTAAACAGAGATGATAGGAACTCGAATAGCCATTCAAATAAAACTTCGTCATTTATTCTTCAGATCAAATTCACATAATCCTTCCCAGTTTCAAAGAAAAGCAGAAGAGGTACCTCGAAAGAATGCAATAAGGAATAAGAAAGGAGGAAGGTCAGCAACAGTGTAACGGCAATAGCACAGTAATCCACAATAGTTAACACAGCAATATATAACCAGTTTCCAGCGGCTAGTACAACAATAAACCATAACAAAACAAACAGTAGAAATCCAGTGGAATTAAATCAGAAATACCAACAAAGATACCAAACAAACAGACTCGACCAAGAGATACAATGAAACTGTGTGTTTTGTTTTCTGATTTTTTGTTCTTTAAACACTCAAAGAAGAACAACTCTAAAGCACTTCACTCTTTCTGATTTCTAGTAGTAGAAGAAAACCAAACTCTCTATTTTTCTCTCTCTGAAAATCAGTGTATGTATCTTCAAAGCTCTTAAAATTTGTCCCCTCTATATGAAAGTCTTGTGTCTCTATTTATAACCTTAAAATCCAAACTAAACAGCCCTGTTTTTAATTATTAAAAATGCTGTCCAGCCGACTTAACCTATGATTTTCCACTCAAACATTTGTTTAAACATAGGTTTTATATAAAAAACTCTAAAGTTCAAAAAAATACAGTGGAAACCATGTTGTCCCTGCAGATTCCACTAACATTTCCATGTGCAATGCACATTTTTAATATTAAACTAAGGGTGACTCTTGTTTCCACTTACCTAATAGCAGCCTTTAGTTAACTAGCAGCCCCTTTTTCTTAAGATTTATATTATTAGGCTAGGCTACCTAATTTGACCCCTTCAAATAACAATCACATTAACCGAGCAAATCCAATTTAATCAACAAGTTAGTTTAACCCTAGAGTTACCAAAACATTAGTCAAAATGCCTTAAACACATATATTTCAGTGAATAATTGAAACAGACAACTAACACACATTCTTAACCATCAAACCTATCCAACCGATTCACCAAAAAGAATCAACAGAAACAAATGGTGTCAATTTCTAAACCAAGAAGTTTCATTATTGAAATAAAATAAAAAATAATACTTCACAAATGAACAATCAGAGAACCAAATATAAAAACCATTCGAATACGCATCGCAAAATCAGATTTATTCAAACAATCCTAAAGTTCAAACAAATCGTCCCTTGCAACTCGAGAAAAGTTTTAACCCAAGAGATACTCCAACACCATAAACAGCTAGAGGCACTCGATGCATAGAAAGCGAACATTCAAATAAGCTTTTGTTAACCGAACAATGCTCGAGGCAAATCAGAATACACGATTCCAAACAACATGACATATCAAATAGTTTATGCTCTTTTAAAATTTAAGAGATTTCAACAGAATAATTCGACGAACAAGAAATCAACACACAACATAAGCAAGAATCAAGAGGAAGTTAAACATAAAACAACTACTCTCAAATTTGATCCATCCGAAGCAAATTTGAAACAAAAAAAATGATACGGAAACAAACCTATTAAGCCAATGAATAACGAGCTAGTTAAATGAGTTCGAATTTGATTAGAGAAGAAGTGAATACACAAGCCTTAGACTGGAGGAAATGCAGCTGCCGTTGTTTATGGATTTCTGGCGGAACCGAGGTGGAGCTCGGCGGGGCGTGGTCTTGTCGATAGTAGAGGCTGTTGGTGGCTACTGGTGTGGAGGAGAAGGTTGGTGCGTCGCGGACGTGGTCGTGATGAAGTTGGTTGCCGGCGGACTATGGTGGAGACGAGGGACGGCGGTTAGATGGTTTGTAACCAGCGATGGTGGTGCTCGTTTTCCGGTGAGTCTTAAGGCATTAGGGCTGCTGGCGTTGTGTGTGTGTACTGTGTGTGAGTGTTTTCCGGCGGGTTTGGGAGGGAACGGAGGCGATGTCCATGGCTGGCAGGCTGGGATCGAGGGCGGATAGTCCCATAATATCCTATTTGAGGGCGGATAGACCCACCATATCCTATTCTAGGGAGTATAGTCCCATCTTATCCTATTCGAGGGCGGATAGTCCCATAATATCCTATTCGAAGGCGGATAGTCCCATAATATCCTATTCGAAGGCGGATAGACCCGTAATATCCTATTCGAGGGCGGATAGACCCATTATATCCTATTCGAGGGTGGATAGTCCCATCATATCCTTATTCGAGGGCGGATAGTCCCATAATATCCTATTTGAAGTCGAATAGATCCATAATATCCTATTCGAGGGCAGATAGACCCATCATATCCAACTCGAGGGCGGATAGTCCCATTATACGTCCTGTTTGAAGGTGAACAAACCTGATACGTCCTGTTTGAAGGTGGACAAACCTGATACGTCCTGTTTGATGGTGGAAAAACTTGATACGTCTTGTTTGAAGGTGGACAAACCTGATACGTCATCTTGAATTGCCTTTCTCGTTTCTCCGAGAAAATTTTCAACAATGGCAGAAAATTTTCTGCCCCAGTTTTGGTGTTCTTCCTTGTGGCATGACTTTCTGCTATCAATAGCACTTTATTTCCCTGTTTCAAATCAAAGAAAATTTGTTAGTTTAAAATAGTGTGAGTGGTTGTGCTACTCCTGTGGGGGTGGTTTTTTCCTTTTACACTTTCCCTTGCTCGGCGTTCCCAAAACTTGTTGGGGAATGATGTCATTTGCTGGTGATGATATTCCTGCTGGGGTGGGTTTTCCACTTATCCCTTCCATGTTCTGTGTTTCTCAACTCGCTGGGGGTCATTTTGTTGAAGATGAATTTTCCTTTCTTCTTTTACCACTCTGTGTTGTCTGACCACCTCGGAACTTGCTGAAGATAACACTACTGGGGGATTTTCGTTTCCTCAAAATTGGTTATTCACTCTTCTGAAGGCTGTTAGGGATGACACTCGTTCAAACACCACTTCCCTTAAGGCTTGTCTTATCTTCCTTCTTCCCCAAGTGGGACTTGACTTCTAGAAAATTTTCAAAATGAAAAGAAAAATTTTCTGCCCTAGTTTAATAATCTTCCTTGCACCACACTTCTTTGTCATCAATGACATTTCTTTGCCTTGCATAATAATTGGAAAGTTGGTGGCAAGTTTTGAAGTCATTTCTCACTTGTTCTGACTAGACAGACTTTGATGGGGAATTTTTTATAAAAAGGAGAACGATAAAAGAAAAAAAAATAGAATACAAAGGAAAAAATGACTCTCTAACAAGAAATAACTATAAAAACTTATCAAATGCGGATACCAACTCTACTGGTCATGACATGCACATATGGCCTATCCTCCATCGTTAATCGCCTTTCACAATGAGAGTGGTTTTTAAGTGAAAACCCCTCTGACTACTTGTGTTTTACGTGATTGATTGTTTATTGTTAAATTGGTTGATCGTAGAAAGTGCTTTGTGTTGAGAATTATTTGAAATGAGGAAAATGTGGAAACATGGTTGGCTGGCTTAATTAATTGTTGATGTAATTCAATGGCTTGAGTTTACTTGGGACAAAGTTTGTCCATACATGCCAGTACAATTCAAGTGTACTGACGTCCCTTTTGCCGGGGACGCTACATTCGTGTTATGATTGTAGGTGGATCGATAGCAGGCACTTCAGCTCATCGGCAGTAGTATCCTTCTCCTTCCACTGCCCGTTTTGGTGAGCCCCTTTCTTCCTTGGGGCCCTGTGTGGTTCATGCCACTTTTGTTTAGATTCCATTTTGGTTTTGTAAGGTATAGCCGGAGCCTTGTTACCGGCAAGTATTATATTCCCTTTTTTGTATCCTAGAGGCTCTGTAGACATGTAAACTGTGGGACTCCAGTCTTATGTATACATTATGTTATGTCGGGCGTTGTAAAAATTGCAAACTTGTTAATGAATCACTCGTATGGTTTTATTTGTTTAATGTGAAATCATTCATGGTTAGTAAGATATTTGGTTAATGAGAAACAATCAACACAGGGGTAACGCGTGGGAATGAAAGGCACCCAGGTCCGCTTGACTGGGGCAACCCGGTCAGGCGCCGATCATGTTCCCCGATTTGGGGCGTGACACTCTCTCATTGGAGCATCAACTCTTGCTGCCTGTTTTCTCCATCGGAATCAAAATTCCCGGAAGCTCTCCCCGAGTTTCTTCTCAAGCTTTAGTAATGTGAGACGGTCTGGGACAATCTCAAGGTTGTATTGGAAGTGTCCGGCGAAAGCTTGTGCCAGATCATCCCATGTGTACCACCTGCTTGGATCCTGCCTTGTATACCGTTCCAGCGCAGACCCGCTTAAACTCTGACCAAAATAGGCTATCAGCAGCTCATCTTTCCCACCTTCCCCTCTCATCTTGCTAAAACCCTCGCAGATGTGCCATTGGATCACCATGTCGCTCATATAGATCAAACTTTGGCATTTTGAATCCCGCCGATAATTGAACATCGGAGAAAGGACACAGATCGTTTTAGGCCACACTGACTTGGCTGCCCAACCCATGCATATTCCTAAAGGACTGCTCCAAGCTTCTCACTTTACGAAGCATTTCATCCTGCTCCAAACTCTTAGTCGGCCTCTCAATTTCTACTGGGAGCTCAAAGTGGGGATTATAAGCACGTGGCTCAGGTGCATTGAATGTCGGTTCAGGTGGGAAGTGTTGGTATTTGTGAGCCTAAAACATCGGCTCATTGGTAGATCTTTGTAGCATGGCTGGTGGGGGTTCCACGAAAATGAGAACATTTGGTGGGGGAGGGTTTTGATTGGGTAGTGGAAATTGGGGATCATAGGGATTTCTTCCCTGGTAGTAGTGGTGACTATTGTGAATTTTTTCGACGGACCAGGGGGAGGATGTTCCGGAGTTTGAGCCGGTGGGAGAGTAGGAGCATTGGGAAGCATCGATAATGGTTGCCCTCTAGCCCAGGCTATGTGCATTTCTGCTATCTGTTGCATTAACATGTCTACTTCTTCCTTCATCGTTTGCATTTTCGTTTTTTCCTCTTTGATGCTTTTGTCCGAACCAGACATGCTTTTCGGAATGGGCCCTTTGGATCTCGTGTGGTAATGGTAATCTGCCAAAACGTCCTAACAAACTAACTATTTGAAATCTTCTGGAAAAACAACAAACTTGGTTAGCGTTAGAGTTTAACACATATTGTACTTGCACGTTGGTATGCAATGTTCCTAAGCAGTTCAACCATTTCTACATGTCTTTGCTCTGATTGCATGCATCATCCCGACATATTTTATTTGTACCTCTTTCAAGTGTTTCTGAAATCCTCTATTATTTCTTTTTCTTTCTTTTCTAGAAACCCTCCAGTATAGACTCAAAAATCAAACACCACATGTTCTAATCAAAAGAAATACAAATTAAAAAGAGCAGACTGACAGACTCCTTCCGTGTTTGCCAATTTCAACCAAATGGTTATTTTTGCAAACGTTGCCCCTTCTCAATTTCACATAAATTTTGAGGTCGGGAAAGATTATTTTGTAACACTTCACAAACTTATCCGTTCTTCTACGAAAATAGCCTTTCGACAACTGAAAGATACTCTAAGGCTATCTCGGCAAGAACGGTTTAAACCACCACCGAAGCTGGCTTGGCTTATTCTGACCAAAAATCCGAACAGCGTTTGCAAATAAACTGACACTTTTTTATAAAAAAAAATTTAATAATTAAAAAGAAAAGACCTGGTTTTGCAAACACGGACTTTCAGTGCTTCGGAGATGAAGATTTTAAGGTTGTGTGGGTCAATCGCCCAAAAACTCTAAAAATTATGATCAAATGTGGCCCTTCATACAAAGTTAGCCTTACGGTGTCCCTTTTGGGAACAATCGGCTATATTCGACAAAGGCGGCACCACCCAACTTATTTATGATAAGAATTAAAATTTCGATATTTTTGTTTTTTTGGCTATTTTTGCAAAAGGTGAGGTTGGACCCGATGAGGGTTGCCTACGCACCTCACATATGGTGAGAATCGAACCAGCGTAGTTCGATTAAATAAAATAAGCTACATTTGTAAATGAAACAAACTATTTTTTATTTTATTAAAAAACTAAACCTTTTTTATTTTATTTTAAGAAATAATAACCCTTTTTTAAAATTTTAAAAAACGTTTTTTTTTCTTTTTAATAAAAAAACAAACTATATTGAAACTAACAAATTTTCCTCTTTTTTTTCTCAATATTAAAAACCCGGTCAGCATGCAAGTCTGGAGCAAATAAATGTATAAAACAAATAGGATGCAATAGGATGGTCTTTTCATTTGAGGTTGTCTGTCCTAGACGGGCCCAACCCCTGTGTTGAGTCCCCTGAGTCAAATGCAACATGATGCAAACAAACGTTCCTACTAGGGATCCGGCATGAGGCTTTGTTATTCTAGGTTTAGAACCTGGGTTTATTGTTCTAGACCTGGCTTATCCGAGTGACGTAACGGGAGCACTAAAGTCTGCCCGGCCTTGTCTATTTGGAATAATTTATCAAAAGGCGGGCTACGCGAACGTATGCACCATTTTTTAGAAAACTCAGAAAGAAGTAGGGTTTCGGCACAGTTTATATATATACAGTTCAAAAAATATCAAAGCGATAAAAATATCATTTTTCACATTTAAGCTCAATCATATAATAAAATCAAATAATAATAAATAAAGCCAAATACAACGATAATTCTAAGCTTGAATTCTTAAACCTTGAACCAGCGGTTCTTGGTTTGCATTGTCCCCAGCAGAGTCACCAGAGCTGTCACACCTCCTTTTGGCGCTACCCGCATCCTGCGAGGGTGCAAGTGGAGTTTTTTCAATTAAAGGACAATCGAAACGGGATTTATTTAATTAATTCAGAGTCGCCACATGGGAGTTTTATGGTGTCCCAAGTCACCGGTCGAATCCCGAATCGAGGAAAGAATTACTCTATTTAATGGTCTGCGTACCAGAAATCCGGATAAGGAACTCTGTCAACCCGGGAGAAGGTGTTAGAAATTCCCGAGTTCCGTGGTTCTAGCACGGTCTCTTTGATCATACTTGGCTTATTAAAAATATTAAATTACTGACTTTAAAACCTATGTGCATTTATGTTTTTACCGCTTTTAATTACTTGAATTACTCGCATTTAAAGAATTGAATTACGCGAACGTAAACTCATTCTTTTTGACGCGTCAAATTATGTCACGCGAACGTGTCCACAATTAATATCATTTTTTTTATTTATTAAGAAATAGTTTGGCCAAATTTACGCTAACGCATACTCCAATTTTTTTAAAATCGTAATCATGTTACGTGAACATATACCTAATTAAGATAATATTTTAAGACGGCCCTGAAGGATTTTTGTATGAAATATTATTCTTTTTTACATCTAGGTTGTGAAATTTACACGAAAGCCATATGTGATTTAATAGTGAATGGCACACCTCAAACTACTAAAATTAATTAACAGCTCGTAACCCATTTTAGTATTAAGGAAAGATTGATTAAAGTTGCGAACGCATACTTCAAATTGATTTTTAGATTTGTGATCATGTTTCGCAAATGTATACGCAACCACAATCGTATTTTAAACAATCCTAAAGTATATCCTAGAAAGTATTAGTTTAACCCATAAGAAATTTATACAAAGACCATATGCGATTTGATGAATTAAAATAATTAAGAAAAATAACCTATTTTACTATTAAGGAAGATTGGTCGAAGTTACGCTAACGCATACTCCAAATTAATTTAGGATCATGGTCATATTACGCGAACGTATACGCGACCACAATCGTATTTTAAGCAGTCCCAAAGGCTTGCTACAATTGTAATTCCAACAATTACCCACCTTTTGCTCTCTTCTTTACTTCCTTCCACTTGTTGCTTCTTTGAAAATCCCATGTTTTAACAAAAATCCACAACTCAAAATAAGTAAAAAGATGCTAACTTTGTAAATAATTTGGGGGAACAAAGTTAACTCTTCAAATTCTTGGAAACAAAGACTGTTATATGGAACATATATATCAAAGGAACAAAAAATATGGATTTTTGGCTGAAAGAAAAGAGGAATTAAGAGAACAAGAAGAATGAACCTGTAATGACCCGGCCCGTCGTTACGGGAGTTATCGCCCCATTTTCTTCATTTAACACTTCAATATGCTAATTTATATGTGTTCGGAAAGTTAGAAGCAAATCGGAAGGAATTTAGATAGAAATAAGGCCATAAATTTCTTTATGAGAAGAACAGGTTGGAAAAGTCAACCGAATATTGACCGATAAGTTAGACAGCTCGAAATGGAAATCTAATGATTCGACTAGTTTCGGGGGGATCATTTATGACTTAGGAGAGCAATCGGAATCGAATTCGGAGGTCCGGTGTAGTTTTAGGCTTGAATTGGCTAAGGTTGAATTTTGGAGAAATCCGAACGGTAGGTGAGATTTTGATCCGGGGCTCAGAACGAAATTCCGAGAGTTGCAGTAGCTCCGTTAGGTGATTTTGGATATGTGTGCAAAATTTCAGGTCATTTAGATGTGTTTAGGTCGGGTTTTAGATCAAATGTTAGTTTCGGAAGTTTTTAAAGAACTTAGGCCTGAATCCGATGTGAATTGATAATTTCAGTGTTGTTAGGTGTATTTTGATGATTGAAAAAAGTTCTGATGATATTTTGGGATATGTTGGTGCCTTTGGTTGAGGTCTCGGGTGTCACGACCCTAAAACCCGGTCGTGATGGCGCCCAACATATTGCTAGGCTCGCCCGACCAACCATTCATAACACAGAGCTATCAGCTCTCACTTTACCCTTTGTAGGCATAAACAACAATAATATAATGAAATGACATCTAGCACATCGGGGATAAATATCCCAAAACCAGTATAAACCTCCCACCGAATCAGGAGTCATAAGTCATGAGCCTCTACCAGAATTTATAAGCTGTGATAGTGTATACAATTGTGCACAAGTGTGGCATAGACAGAACAAAATAAGGATAAACTGGAGAGTCAGGTCCTGCGGACGCTGGCAGCTACCTCGACTGTCCAAATGCACTCCCGAGCAGCCATAGAATCAGCTTTACTGTGATGTACCTGGATCTGCACACAAGGTGCAGGGAGTCGGGTGTGAGTACTTCCAACTCAGCGGTAATAAAAGTAAATAATGCTGAAGGAAAGGAAACCACGCAAAGCACTATCTCATGCTACACAATACGGAACTACCTTTAAACTTCAACACACTATCATTTTATCCCCTTTCAGCATATGTGAGTAAATTATTTAGAAATCTCATTTTTAGCTTCTTTCTTTCATGATAACATACCAATACCTGGGTACAATCTCAAGCAGTGCAGGTCTGCACTCAAATCAGCCCCTCGGGCTCAACACTCCTTAACAAATACCACCAGGAGATCTGGTCAATAAGGCAAATAATCCATGTGTCCCAGTAATGTATGAGTGCTAAATGTTATGCCACGTAGTACACGTAAACCAATGAATGTATGCCATGCAATGCATATGACGCTGTGGCGTACAGCCCGAACCATGCAAAGGCGCCCGCGCTCACTGTGAGGGTTCAGACTCCGGAGGGGCTCCTACAGCCCAAGCGCAATATCAATATCATACATGTTGTGGCGCGCAGCCCGATCCATATACCATTGTGGCGTGCAGTCCGATCCATGCATGTGTATGCATATGCTCACATAAATCGTCATGCCCTAACATATGGCCCTCGGCCCCAATCAGTCTAACAAATAATCAAGAAAGCCCCTCGGGCAGTAGTATCATATTAGCTCACAGCTAAAAATGTCATTAAGACCTTGTGCAAGTTTTTCATAACCTTATAAAAAATGTTGAATAGCAAAATACCATTTAAAACCTTAGATTTAGATAAAAATATGCACAGTGTTATCAAGACAGTGATACCAATCCCTGAAGGATTCAAATAATCGGCAAGAAGCCCAAACATAATAATTAGTCCAATTCATGATAATTAATATCTTTATTGAGGCGTCAATTTCATTTCAAACAATTAGGTGTTATTATTTATTACGCGGGACGGACCAAGTTACAATCTCCAATGGTGCTCTACCCCACGCCCGTTATTCGGCGTGCAAGTCACCTTAACACAGCACTAACATGTGCAAGTTCGGGGTTTACTAACCCTTAGGACATTATTTACAAGTATTACCCACCTCGAACCGGTGAAAAATCATGCCCGCGAAGCCTTAGCTCCTCGAACCGGCATCCACGCACGTCAAATCTAGCCAAAATCAGTACAAATATATCAAAATAGGCTAATGGAACATAACCCAATCGAAAGAACTCAAAAAATACTCAAAATCACTTGGCAAAACCCGAGCCCCGGGCCCACATTTTGAAAATTACAAAATTCACATTTCTGGAATCCTCGTCTCACCACGAGTCCGTACATACCAAGAACTCTCAATTCGGACCACAAATGGCCCTTCAAATCATAAATTTAAGATTTTTGCTCCAAGACCTATTTTCTTGATTTTTAACCATAAATTCATGAATTCCATGGATTATTCTTGTATAAAAACATGTAATTAACTCATAAAACTTACCTCCAATGATTCACAGTCGAAACCCCTTCATTTCCCGTCCAAAAGCTCTCGAGAGTGACCAAAAATGGTGAAAAATGGGTTATTTTCGCGACTGGAATGTTTTAAAACATTTTGCCCAAGCATTTTGTTCATCGCGATCGCGGGAAATGCTTCGCAATCACGGCGAACAAATTTCTGGCCCAAAAATTACCCTTCGCGATCGCGGGAAGGGCTTCGCGATCGCGGTGCATAAATTCCGGTTCTTCCGGACAGGCTTCAGTATAATGGTCATAGCTTTTTGTACACAACTCCAAATGACAAATGGTTTGATGTTCTGGAAATTAGACACATAGTGCTATGACTTTCATTTGTTGCTCATTTCCTGAATCCTTAAAAACGATGAGATATATGCTTCCCAATCCATACATGTGTATTAAAGATCCTCCTCGGATAGCCTATAGTGTAACATCCATAACTTTTTACACAGATATCCAAATCGCTATTTCCTTATCGTTTTGAAAACTAGCCAAGATGAGCTACAACTTTTGTTTTTGAATCAACTCAAAATTCCTTGTAGCTAAAAAGATATGAGCTTCCGAAGTAGGACCTGCGCGATAGAAATGTCTTCTTCGCGATCGCAAAGCGCTTTACGCGATCGCGATTCATTAAGGTTTTTCTCAGATTTTACTCACCGCGATCACGACCAATTCCCCGCGATCGCATAGAGCACTGCTGTAGCCAAAAACCAGTAGTTCAAAATGGCTTAGAAATGGTCCGAAACCACCCCAAAACTTACCCGAGGCCCCCGAGACCTCAATCAAAAGTACCAACACGTCCTATAACCTTATTCAAACTTGTTCTAGTCATCAAAACTCTATCGTTAACATCAAAATCGTCCGTTTTCAACAAATTCAAGCTTATGTTTAACTTTAACTTTCAAAATTCACATTCAATCCGAAATCCAACCAAATGACGTCCGAATGACCTGAAATTTTGCGGACAAGTCCAAAATCACCTAACGAAGCTACTACAACTCTCGGAATTCCATTTCGACTCCCGGATCAAAATATCACCTATCAACCGGAATTCGCCAAAATACTAACTTCGCCAAAATATGCTAACTTCTTCACCGGACCTCCAAAATTACTTTTGATTGCTCTCCTAAGTCACATTTCATCATCCGGAGCTAACCGAATCATCAGAATTCGATTCCGAGTACTCTAACTCATAAGTCAACATCCGGTTGACTTTTCCAACTTAAGTCTTCTTAAAAGAGACTAAGTTTCTCATTTCTCAACAAAATTACTCCAATTTAATTCTAACGCACCCAAAACTGATAATGAAACATAAGGCAACACAATGTGGGAAACACGGCGCGGTTACACCTGAGACGATAGGTCGGGTCGTCACATTCTCCCAAACTTAAACAAATGCTCGTCCTCGAGCGGACCCAGAGTTGTTCTAGAAATTCACCAATAGTTAAATAACTTTACCTCGCATATAACCCGCGGTGATCCCACGTCACCCTATCTCATATAGGTCCGACAACACAACTTAGCTGAAATTACTCAATCCATCTGATCCATAAACTATAGAACTACATTTCACCTTCTGTAATCTTACACAAGATCAGAACCTCACATTTTTACTCAGAATAAACTCGAATCAGCTGTAATAATCCATACCTGCAACCTCAGGTGAAATCATATATTATACCGCATAACTCAAACACATGCAACAATAACTTCCATTCACAACAAGCTGCCCACGATAACCAGATGTCGATGGAAAACCCTTTTATTAGCTAGAGACTTATTCCAACACTTTCATATATTACCAATGGTAAATAAAACACGCGATAAACCATATCCATTCCTCAGGTCACCCATTCATGAGGCCATTTATCCTCTGGCAATTACCATAACAAAATTTTGAACCGAAATTTCGATATTTATCAATCAAACATGCTGAAATCAAATCTGTCTATATTCATTAATGATCCTCACGATCTCCTTTGACCAAACACACCATCCTGGTGACATGACACAATCAATACGACCTAACCACAACCTGCATAATACATGCACCATTAAGAAACGCATTCAAAAATTCCCTCCATATCGGGATAGGATCAAAGATAGCAACCTCCGCACTGACATCCATCTCAAATACCCAATTAAGAAAATGGTCCTTCCCAACTGTCCGCTGATTCTTTAAAATATAAATCATTTTGCTAAAATGTATTCTAACGCACTTCACCACTTAACCCGTGGCATTTATGACGTTGCCCTTAATGCAATAGTTCAAAATCACCCAACACTAAGACAATCAGTCTGAATTCCAACATCACCACATAGCTTATACATCAGAACTCCATATAATACACCAATCATCATTCCTAATCCAATTTCCACCGTGTAATACACGCACATATTTGATAATCATTCATCCCATGACAGATGCTCAATGTTTACCTGCCGAGCAGACCCGAATACCACCAATGGACCCAACAAGAACATGCCGCAATACTACTTATATATAATCAGTTTAATCATATTACCCTTTTCTGAGACATATACTCTCATCAAATCACTTCCACTTAGCAATACTATTTTCCTTAATCATCCGAAGATTCTTTAACTAATCACTTGGAAGGAATCACTATACATCACATGCTATGTATGACATACACAGGTCTTGTTCAAATTCTTACAATGTTGACACAGCGGATGAGACCTGAACACATTCATAACTACTACCGAAACAACAATTTATTAGTTCTATACTCTTTACAAGAACTATCAACTCATTGTGAGCCAAAAAATGGTTAACATACTCAGATTGCATTGATCTCAACTTCAATGATCTCGTCTTTCCAAGTACGGACTGTCTGGGCAATAAGCCACTCCAGACATAACTATAAACATATGATGCCCCAAAGTGCCAATAGGTTACCGATTCTAACGCAATACAAAAGAAAATGAACTCTGGAATGAATTATCAATTCCACGCATTAATGGGGACTTTCTTTAGAAAACAAAGAACAAGGCATACAAAATAGTATATATAAAATTATACTCAACATCACATTGTTGCGGCGTGCAACCCGATCCAATTAACATACCCATGGCGGCGTGCCACCCGATCCACACACAGATCTCATATAAGGAGATACACATCGAGCCAAATCTGCTCATCATAACCAAATACCAAATATCGGTCATAAGCATGCTAAGTGCATAATATCATCCCTGAGGGGTATTTAGCGTTATAGCTACAAAACCAAGCACAACTGATGTGCGATATACGAAATTGAATTTCAATAGCCAAGCTGCTCGGGTAACATCATCCCTACGCGGATTCTCAACACATAACAATTTCTTGAGCCTTTCCACAAATCACACGGCGTAAGGCATCACTACGCGAGATATCTGACAATAAAGCATTAACCTAACTACTCCTTCATGAGGACTGCATTACAAAATGCACACATCTGGCCTGATATAGAGCCATTATTCACATTAAATCTATCCATCGACTTCAAGCCGATTCTGATCACATTGAACTTAGTCTGATAACCTTTCAAAGGTCCATAATAACTCCCATTTTTTTAACGCACAAGAGCAACCATCACAACCTTCATATTTGGTTTACATCATTATTTTGATTTTTCTCTCTTGTTATAGCATTACAATGCATCAATTCAAGCTCACCACAGGAGATTCAAACATAAGGCCACATTCTTTAATACTCATAGGCCACCGAATACTTTCTCCAATGTCTCCCAGAAATATCACCTTCCATAATACTTTGTTTTGAAGCACTTCTTGCGAATCTGAATTCGTTACTACTACTTTTTAGGGTCTCGTAGTTATCACAATATACCACAAGTCTTGATCTTTTCTAATGAAGACACTATCTTTAGTCACATACACCATCTTAGAACACATTATAACATTCCCAAGAGTCATCCACTCTTATCGAAACTGCAAATTACCAAACTTAACGAACAGAACCACTCGTGCCTTATTAGCACCCTGACACCATAGGATATGATCTCATTCAAATACCAACAAACATCCTTCTCCTCAATTCACTGAGCATTCCTTACCAACAACAGCTCAAGACATACTATTATTTTCTCACATCTACGAAAGCAACGTATAACTTTTGTCAAAATCTTACTTCACTCGTGCTATTCTCGGCTCAATTTCAGCAACCAGAACTAGTTCGTCAATGTACTTTAAGACATAACCAACGTAGCATACAACTGCGCAATCAGCTAATCAATGGAAACCTCCCCAACTTAGCTCAAAGCCATATTTATCAGAACACATATACTTTATTGTTGTCGTAATATCATGGTGAGATTAAACTCACTCTTTCACCAGCTTGCGGAGACACGAATCATCAAAAATTCTAACTCTTCCCTAATTCTTGCATTCATTTACACTACAGTTAAGCCCACTCTTTAGACGACAAAATTTTTACTAAGTCCCAAATTTTTCAAAAATTTCGGCAGAGTTTCCTTTGTAATTGGGCCTATCCACCTGCCAGAGAATCACCAAAACCATCCTAACAACACGTCCACAACTCGACAACATTAATATCAATACTACATGAATTATATTATCAAAATTGATATATTGACATGCGTTGAACCTGCTCGAATCATAACACATATCAAATACCTTTCAATTACTCATAAGAATCAACTCACCTAAGGGCACTCTGCAAGAGATAACCCACCTACTTCGCCTCAATTTAGTATCTCAGCATACCTTCCACCATGATACACATCACCTGGCTATCTAGCCAACATTCCCACAATTAGGGACAATACTGAACATATAAGTTCATAATACCAGCTCGCCAAAATCAGCACCTTGGTGCTCAAGCCATAGGCGAAGATTCGACCTCAAGTCCTTCAGACGGGTCCAACATGAAATCACGGAGATTATATCTCGCCTTCGATCGGGGAGTCACAAGCCATCAAAGCAAATTTATTACTAAGAGCTCGAGTGCGCATACAAACGTGTGGAAGGAATTTCAAGAATTACATCTCAAGCTGAATCAAGTACTCACGATAAGAATTCCAAGAAAGTGAAGTGTTTCCTAAAGGTTCTGCAGCCTCTCGAGGATAAATACAGACGTCTCCGTACCGATCCGCGAGACTCTACTAACCGGCTCATGACTCATGAGGCCTAGTAACCTAGGCTCTGATACCAACTTGTCACGACCCTAAAACCCGGTCGTGATGGCGCCCAACATATTGCTAGGCTAGGCCGACCAACCATTCATAACACAGAGCTATCAGCTCTCACTTTACCCTTTGTAGGCATAAACAACAATAATATAATGAAATGACGTCTAGCACATCGGGGATAAATATCCCAAAACCAGTATAAACCTCCCACCGAATCAGGAGTCATAAGTCATGAGCCTATACCAGAATTTATAAACTGTGATAGTGTATACAACTGTGCGCAAGTGTAGATTAGACTAAGAGAATAAAGAATGACTGGATAGTCAGGTCATGCGGACGCTGGCAGCAACCTCGACTGTCCAAGTAAAGCCCTCCGAGCAGATGTGGTCTCAGCTCTGCTGTGATATACCTGGATCTGCACACAAGGTGCAGGGAGTCGGGTGTGAGTACTTCCAACTCGGCGGTAATAAAAGTAAATAATACTGAGGAAAAGAAACCACACAAAGCACTATCTCATGCTATATAATACAGAACTACCTTTAAACTTCAACACACTATCATTTTATCCCCTTTCAGCATATGTGAGTAAATTATTTAGAAATCTCATTTTTAGCTTCTTTCTTTCATGATAACATACCAATACCTGGGTACAATCTCAAGCAGTGCAAGTCTGCACTCAAATCAGCCCCTCGGGCTCAGCACTCCTTAACAAATACCACCAGGAGATCTGGTCAATAAGGCAAATAATGCATGTGTCCCGGTAATGTATGAGTACTAAATGTTATGCCACGTAGTATACGTAAACCAATGTATGTATGCCATACAATGCATATGACGCTGTGGCGTACAGCCCGGACCATGCAAAGGCGCCCGCGCTCACTGTGGAGGTTCAGACTCCGGAGGGGCTCCTACAGCCCAAGCGCAATATCAATATCACACATGCTGCGGCGCGCAGCCCGATCCATATACCACTGCGGCGTGCAGTCCGATCCATGCATGTGTATGCATATGCTCACATAAATCGTCATGCCCTAACATATGGCCCTCGGCCCCAATCAGTCTAACAAATAATCAAGAAAGCCCCTCGGGCAACAATATCATATTAGCTCACAACTAAAAATGTCATTAAGACCTTGTGCAAGTTTTTCATAACCTTATAAAAAATGTTGAATAGCAAAATACCATTTAAAACCTTAGATTTAGATAAAAATATGCACAGTGTTATCAAGACAGTGATACCAATCCCTGAAGGATTCAAATAATCGGCACGAAGCCCAAACATGATAATTAGTCCAATTCATGATAATTAATATCTTTATTAAGGCGTCAATTTCATTTCAAACAATTAGGTGTTATTATTTATTACGCGGGACGGACCAAGTCACAATCCCTAATGGTGCTCTACCCCATGCCCGTTATCCGACGTGCAAGTCACCTCAATACAGCACTAAGATGTGCAAGTCCGAGGTTTACTAACCCTTAGGACATTATTTACAAGTATTACCCACCTCGAACCAGCGAAAACTCATGCTCGCGATGCCTTAGCTCCTCGAGCCGGCATCCTCGTACGTCAAAAATAGCCAAAATTAGTACAAATATATCAAAATAGGCTAATGGAACATAACCTAATCGAAAGAACTCGAAAAATACTCAAAATCACAAAATTGGCAAAACCCGAACCCCGGGCCCATATTTTGAAAATTACGAAATTCACATTTCTGGAATTCTCGTCTCGCCACGAGTCCGTACATACCAAGAACTCTCAATTCGGACCACAAATGGCCCTTCAAATCATAAATTTAAGATTTTTGCTCCAAGCCCTATTTTCTTTATTTTTAGCCATAAATTCATGAGTTCCATGGATTATTCTTGTATAAAAACATGTAATTAACTCATAAAACTTACCTCCAACGATTCCCGGTCGCAACCCCTTCATTTCCCATCCAAAAGCTCTCAAGAGTGACCAAAAATGGTAAAAAAAATGGGTTATTTTCGCGACTGGAATGTTTTAAAACATTCTGCCCAGGCATTTTGTTCATCGCGATCGCGGGAAATGCTTCGCGATTGCGGAGAACAAATTTCTGGCCCAAAAATTACCCTTCGCGATCGCGGGAAAGGCTTCGCGATCGCGGTGCATAAATTCCGGTTCTTCCGGACAGGTTTTCAGTATAATGGTCATAACTTCTTGCACATAACTCCAAATGACAAATGGTTTGATGTTCTGGAAACTAGACACTAGAGATATGACATTCATTTGTTTCTCATTCCTTGAATCCTTACACATTTTGAGATATATGCTTCCCAATGCATACATGTGTATTAAAGATCCACCTCGGATAGCCTAGAGTGTAACATCCATAACTTTTTACACAGACATCAAAATCACTATTTCCGTATCTTTATGGAATCTAGACAAGATTATCTACAACTTTTGTTTTTGCATCACCTCAAAATTCCTTCAATATAAAAAGATATGAGCTTCCGAAGTAGGACCTGCGCGACAGAAATTTCTTCTTCGCGATCGCAAAGCGCTTTACGCGATCGCGATTCATTAAGGTTTTTCTTAGATTTTACTCACCGCGATCACGACCAATTCCCCGTGATCGCATAGAGCACTGCTGTAGCCAAAAATCAGCAGTTCAAAATGACTTAGAAATGGTCCGAAACCACCCTGAAACTCAACTCACCCGAGGCCCCCCGGACCTCAATCAAAAGTACCAACACGTCCTATAACCTTATTCAAACTTGTTCCAATCATCAAAACTCTATCGTTAACATCAAAATCGTCCGTTTTCAACAAATTCAAGCTTATGTTTAACTTTAACTTTCAAAATTCACATTCAATCCGAAATCCAACCAAATGACGTCCGAATGACCTGAAATTTTGCGGACAAGTCCAAAATCACCTAACGAAGCTACTACAACTCTCAGAATTCCATTTCGACTCCCGGATCAAAATATCACCTATCAACCGGAATTCGCCAAAATACTAACTTCGCCAAAATATGCTAACTTCTTCACCGGACCTCCAAAATTATTTTTGATTGCGCTCCTAAGTCACATTTCATCATTCGGAGCTAACCGAATCATCATAATTCGATTCCGAGTACTCTAACTCATAAGTCAACATCCGGTTGACTTTTCCAACTTAAGTCTTCTTAAAAGAGACTAAGTTTCTCATTTCTTAACAAAATTACTCCAATTTAATTCTAACGCACACAAAACTGATAATAAAACATAAGGCAACACAATGTGGGAAACACGGGGCGGTTACACCTGAGACGACGGATCAGGTCGTCACACCGGGGGCCTCGGATGTGTTTCGGGTTGTGATCACGCTCTTAATTAATGTTTCAACGTCGTATCTTTGGACGTAAAGGGGTACCATATTGAACAAATAAGCTCTGATTACTGTTTTGAATGAAGTAGTAGATCCGTATCGTAATTACGGACCCGTAGCAAAAAGAATCATCGAATTTGGACATCGTATGAGGATTTTATGGCTATTTTACTAAGGTTGGCCAGATTTTCAGATTAATGACGAAACTGCCCCTGACAGCGTATTAAAAACTTGCACTATTTGCAAATCTTAAAACCTACATATCTCCTTCATTATAAGGTCAAATGGAGTTATTCAAAAGCCTAAATTCCTTAGAATTTCACAAGGAATCCATTGGGAGCAGTAAAACGCGTGAACAGTATACCTATAATGAGCAGGTCGAGTTTTCTTCCAATTTTGAAACGGGAAGAAGCTTCTAAGGTGATTATTAAGAGAGAAATCAATGGGTAACCGCTGGAGGTAAGTTTCTTGACTCAAAAACATGATTTTATGTTAGAATCAACACCAAAATTCCTAAAATTGGTAGAATTTGTGAATAACTAGGGCCTAAATCATGAAAACGAGTTTTTGGGTTTTGAAAGGCCATTCGAACTCCGATTTTGATAAATTTTATATGCACGGACTCGTGGCGAGATGAGGAATCCGATGGTATGATTTTCAGAATTTTTTGAGAAGTGGGCCCGGGGCTCGGGTTTTACCAACTTGGTGTATTATCGCGTATTTCGTATAAATTGAATTGGATTATGTTTCTTTGACCCGTATTTGATATAATTGTTGTGGTTTGACTAGATTTTACGCATGAGGCGGCAAATTCAAAAGGAAAAGGCATCGCGGACGAGTCTTCGACCGGCTAGAGGTGAGTAGTTACTGTATATGGTAGCCTGAGGGTTCGAAACCCCGGCTTAGCACATTGTGACGCTAGTAGGGCGTGGCTCGCACCCCGTGGCAGGTGCAAGATTGATTGTGACTGGGGATTGAGACTTAGTCCATCCCGGATGTGAATAATATGCTATATGCGGTTGAAACGCACATTGTGGTAGATATATTTTGTGGGTTGTAAACCATGTTTGGGGACTTGTGCTGACCTATAGTATCCCTAGGGGATAGTTATATATGTGATAGCTCTAATTGCTTAATCACTGATCTCAGTCCTGGTTTGAAAGCACCGTATTGAAATGCTAAGTCATCTGTTTTGGAAAATTAAATAAGCATTAAAGTATTTTCATAATTAAATTAATTGGAACCTGGAAATAAATAAGTTGAGCTGTTATGTGACACATATGCATGTTGTGGACTGAGGATGGATCGGGCTGCATGCCGCAGTGGTTGATATGAGGATCGGGCTGCACGCCGCAGCGGTTGATATGAGGATCGGGCTGCATGCCGCAGCGGTATTGCGCTTGGGCTGTAGGAGCCCCTCCGAAGTCTGTACACACCTCCAATAAGCACCGTCGACGTTAAATAGATCGGGCTACACGCTGTACTGGTTATGTGCTTTGCATTGCATCTTTGACTTTGAATTATCTCTGATAGTGGTAATGTATTGTTGTTGTTGCTAGTTCGTAGGAGGAATCGGACTGTAGTTTATCTTCACTATGTGGTATTCTGTGGATTTCTGACTTTCAGCTACTTGTATATATTTATTACTCACTGAGTACTTAGTACTCACCCCTACTCCCTGCACCTTTGTGTGCAGATTCAAGTACACAAGAGGGATATATGAGCACTCCAGCTTTTATCAGTATTTATCCGAGTTGCTGAGGTAGCTGCTGGCGTTCGCAAGACCTGACTTCTCTTCTTATTCCAGTTTTCCTTTGTACATACATTATTCATACTTGAGTATTTGGTTTAGATATTGTTATCCGATCATGTTTAGAGGCTCTAGACTCATGACCCTAGATCTTTGGGTTAGTTATTCTGTTTAGCTGATAATAATACCCAGGAAATTGATTGAGCTTCATGCTCGGGATGAGAGTGTAAATGGTCGGGCTTGCCTAGCAATTGTGTTGGGCGCCATCACGACCGGGATTGGGGTCGTGACAAGTTGGTATCAGAGCCTACGTTACTAGGCCCCATGAGTCTTGAGCCGGTTGGTAGAGTCTTGTGGATCGGTACGGGGACGCCTGTACTTATCCTCGGGAGGCTGCAAAACTTTAGGATACACTTCACATTCCTTGGAATTCTTATAGTGCGTACTTGATTCAGCTTGAGATATAATTTTTGAAATTCCTTCCACACGTATGTGTACGCATCGAGCGCTCAGTAATATGATTGCCTTGATGGCTTGTGATTCCCCGATCAAGGGACGAGATATAATCTTTGCGAGTTCATGTTGGGCCAGTCGGGAGGACTTGAGGCCAGATCTTTGACTATGACACGAGCACCAAAGTGTTGATTTTACAAACTGGTATTATGAAATTTTGTGTGATCGGTATTGTTCCTAACTGTGGAAATGGCAGCTTAATGATGTATGAGTTGTTAGGTGTTAGATCATTATATTAATCTGTTGTGTAGCCCCGAGCTATGGGCGTGGTGAATATTTATCATATCTCTTAGTTGGAAGGTAAAATGCCTTACGTGTAGTAAAACGAGTTTAGACTCAGGAAGACTAAAGTGATTATGCTATGTATATCCCGGTGGAAGGTGTTGTACTGAAATACTAGATTGATGCAAAGTAGGTGGGTGGATTCGGATGTGTAATTGAAGGGTATTTGATATGTGTTATGATGCGAGCAGGTGTAGCACATGTTCAGGTATAAGTTGTGATAATATGATTCGTATAGTATTGAGATTTAATGTTATTGAAATGCATTATGATGTCTTGTTGAGTTGTGGATGTATTGTTAGAATGGTTTGGTGATTCTCTGGCGGGTGGATAGGCCAATTTACAAAGGAAACTCTGCCAAAATTTTTGAAAAATTTAGGACTTAGAAAAGATTTCTGTCACTTAAAGAGAGTAGGCTTAACTGTGTGTGTGTATAAATGCAAGAATTGCAGAAGAGTTAAGGTCTCTGATGATTCGAGTCTTTGTCAAGCTTGTAAATGACTTGAGTTTAATCTCACCATAACATTGTGGCATCATTTGAGTAAAGAATGCTATGAGCGGCTAAAAGTGCTTTGATGTGTGGCTCCGAGCCAAGTTGGGGAGGTTGTTATTGATTAACTGATTGCACTGTTATGTGCTATGTTGGTTCTGTCTCTAAGTATGTTGGGAAATTTTGATAAAGGTTATGATGCTTCGTAGATATGAAGAAATAATAGGATGGTTTGAACTACTGCTGGTAAGAATGTTCGGTGTATAGGAAGGAAAGATAGCTAAATGCATTGTATGTAATCATGTTCTGCGGTGCCAGAGTTCTAACAGGGCACGAGTGGTCCGGTCTGATAAGACAGTTGAATTATAATTGAATAAGCGTGAATGACGCCCGAGAATGATTTTGCGGTGTTCAAGACTTCGATTGTAACGGTAAGGTGTCTTAAGATTATGTGTGTGGCTAAAGACGGTGGTTTCGTTAGAAGGGATCAAGACTTGTGTAATGTTATGTGAATGATGGGATTCTATGTATCCGTATTGAGGAGTATTGATAATTAATTCAAAAAAATCGCAGGAAGTTCTTCAAAACAAAGTATTGTAGAATGTGGTACTTCTTGGAAACATTGAGAGAGTATTCAGCGGCCTGTGAGCCTTAGACCGTGTAGTCTTATGTATGAGTCTCGTGTGGTAACATGAGTTGAGATATTGTAGTTCTACTATAAAGAGAATATTAAATTTAAGATGAATCATAAAGGAAATTGGGTAAATGGAGCAACTTGTTAATAAACCGGAACGGAATGATAAGGATACGATTAACTTTTGGTATATGTTCGAAGTAATGAGTCTTGCAGATATGGTGCAACAAAGCTCTTGAGTGCTGGCAGTTGCATAGCTCGACGTGGGTAAAAGGACTCAGTCCTGGTAGTTAAACTTATGCAATGAATTGGAAGAATGAGTTTGCGATGTGTTATGTATTCGTACGGGGAAGTATGGAATCAGGCATAGCGATTCATGTGCTATATACGTGCTGGAGACTAGAAGTTCTCGTAATCCGCCTATGAAGTGGTGGTATATCATATGTATCGGCACCATTTAGCGATTATTGAAAATTGGAAGCCCTAGCGGCTCTCTCTTTACTTGATATGATGAATTTGGGTTTTGATACTTGATTGCAGACTGGTTGTCATAAGTCAGGTCGTCTAGACTAATGTGATATGGACTATGTCGGAAATGGCACAAATCGCATAGCAAAATGCATCATAGTTTGCTCCAGCAGGGTAGTTGTACCCAGGACCAGCGGCGGCTGGTAGGTAATTCTTTGTCAGTTGGGTCTTCGTGGTGGATATCAGTGTAGAGGTCTCTACCATTGATTCAGTTCCAGTATTGAGGAACGTTGTCGGATGCGTTTCATGTGGCCGAGCTTGAGTCTATATATATGTTTGTTGTAATAAGCAATTTGACTCGGTGTGCATTTCTTTTTACGATACTTATGTGTGGATCGGGTGGCACGCCACCACGGGTTATTTGGATCGGGTGGCACGCAGCCACAGGTATGGTATCTGGATCGGGTGGCACGCTGCCACAGGTAGGTTATTTTGAGCAGGTTGCATGCCGCAACCGTGTGATATGGAGAGTAGCTTTTCTATACGCTACCTTGTGTACAATACTTCCTAGTCTCTGAGGAAAGTCAGTATTGGGTGTCGCTCGGCAAATGGCGCATCGGTTGTGTCCTTACAAGATTTGATGGCATATATTAATTGTTTCACCTTGGGTGAGATTGATTGCTTGAGTTCAGACCTAGATCTGTGCGTGGCTGACTGTTTTGAGCATGATGAGATGACTTGAGGTGCTTCATGGGTAATAGTGTTTGGATGGAATCATAAGTTGTGGAAAGGCCACATGATGTTATGACCTTTCGAGGAGAATTCACGTACTCTATTTCTATAATGCGAGACTAGATCTCAGTTCTATGTTACGATGGTACGGAGGAATTGAATTACAGCTTTTGTGTTTGAGTTAGTTGTCATGATTTGAGTATGTTCAGACGTTTCTTATTGGAGCATGTGTTGTGCTCATCATGGCTTAGGCCGGTGTTGAGGTGTCATATCACCATTGCGGTGTGTTATAATCGAAATGATCGTTAGAGCCATTAATGAGTGCGGGCATATGTGAGTTCAACTGGTTAGAAATGTAATATTGAGGTTTGGCTCCGAAATCTACTATGGTATCAGTTAAAAGGGAAATGGAATCATGCATGGATGACCTGAGAAATGGATTCGATATATCGCGTGTTTCAGCTGTCGTAGGCAGTATATGAAGATATTAAAACAAGACTTTAGCTAACGAGAAAGGTTTTTCAGTAATATTTGGTTATCGTAGAAAATTGTTGCGATTAGAGGCCATCGTCTCGAGTGATTGGGTTGTTTGGTACACCATAAGATCTCACCCGGAGTGGCGAGTATGGGCTATTTAAGTTGGTTCAGGTGTATTCTGAGTATAGACGTGGGAGTCGGATTTGGTAGATGATTTTGGAAAGTGCAATGTGGTCTATGGTTCAGATGGACTGCGGAAGTTCAGCTATATTGTGTTATCGGACTTATGATAGATAGGGTGACGTGGTACCACCCCGAATATATGTTTGGCAAGGTCATTCAGCTATTGGGTTGCTTTTAGTACAACTCTAGGTACGCTCGAGGACGAGCGTTAGTTTAAGTTGGGGAGAATGTAATGACCCGGCCCGTCGTTACGGGAGTTGTCACCCCGTTTTCTTCATTTAACACTTCAATATGCTAATTTATATGTGTTCGGAAAGTTAGAAGCAAATCGGAAGGAATTTAGATAGAAATAAGGCCATAAATCTCTTTATGAGAAGAATAGGTTGGAAAAGTCAACCGAATGTTGACCGATAAGTTAGACAGCTTGGAATGGAAATCTGATGATTCGACTAGTTTCGGGGGGATCATTTATGACTTAGGAGAGCAATCGGAATCGAATTCGGAGGTCCGGTGTAGTTTTAGGCTTGAATTGGCTAAGGTTGAATTTTGGCGAAATCCGAACATTAGATGAGATTTTGATCCGGGGCTCAGAATGAAATTCCGAGAGTTGCAGTAGCTCCGTTAGGTGATTTTGGATATGCGTGCAAAATTTCAGGTCATTTGGAGGTGTTTAGGTCGGGTTTTAGATCAAATGTTAGTTTCGGAAGTTTTTAAAGAACTTAGGCCTGAATCCGATGTGAATTGATGATTTCAGTGTTGTGCGGTGTATTTTGATGATTGGAAAAAGTTTGGATGATATTTTGGGATATTTTGGTGCCTTTGGTTGAGGTCCCGGGGGCCTCGGATGTGTTTCGGGTTGTGATCACGCTCTTAATTAATGTTTCAACGTCGTATCTTTGGACATAAAGGGGTACCATATTGAACAAATAAGCTCTGATTACTGTTTTGAATGAAGCATTAGATCCGTATCATAATTACGGACCCGTAGCAAAAAGAATCATCGAATTTGGACATCGTATAAGGATTTTATGGCTATTTTACTAAGGTTGGCCAGATTTTCAGATTAATGACGAAACTGCCCCTGGCGGCGTATTAAAAACCTGCACTATTTGCAAATCATAAAACCTACATATCTCCTTCATTATAAGGTCAAATGGAGTTATTAAAAAGCCTAAATTCATTAGAATTTCACAAGGAATCCATTGGGAGCAGTAAAACGCGTGAACAGTATACCTATAATGAGCAGGTCGAGTTTTCTTCCAATTTTGAAACGGGAAGAAGCTTCTAAGGTGATTATTAAGAGAGAAATCAATGGGTAACCGTTGGAGGTAAGTTTCTTGACTCAAAAATATGATTTTATGTTAGAATCAACACCAAAATTCCTGAAATCGGTAGAATTTGTGAAGAACTAGGGCCTAAATCATGAAAATGAATTTTTGGATTTTGAAAGGCCATTTGAACTCCGATTTCGATAAATTTTATATGCACGGACTCGTGGCGAGATGAGGAATCTGTTGGTATGATTTTCGGAATTTTTTTAAAAGTGGGCCCGGGGCTCGGGTTTTACCAACTTGGTGTATTATCGCGTATTTCGTATAAATTGAATTGGGTTATGTTTCTTTGACCCGTATTTGATATAATTGTTGTGGTTTGACTAGATTCTATGCATGAGGCGGCAAATTCAAAAGGAAAAGGCATCGCGGACGAGTCTTCGACCGGCTAGAGGTGAGTAGTTAGTGTATATGGTAGCCTGAGGGTTCGAAACCCCGGCTTAGCACATTGTGACGCTAGTAGGGCGTGGCTCGCACCACCCTGTGGTAGGTGCGGGATTGATTTTGATTGGGGATTGAGACTTAGTCCATCCCTGATGTGAATAATATGCTATATGCGGTTGAAACGCACATTGTGGTAGATATATTTTGTAGGTTGTAAACCATGTTTGGGGACTTGTGCCGACCTAAAGTATCCCTAGGGGATAGTTGTATATGTGATAGCTCTAATTGCTTAATCACTTATCTCAGTCCTGGTTTGAAAGCACCGTATTGAAATGCTAAGTCATCTGTTTTGGAAAATTATATAAAAATTAAAGTATTTTCATTATTAATGAGCTGAAACCTGGAGATATATAATTTGAACAGTTGTGTGACTCATATGCATGTTGTGGACCGAGGATGGATCGGGTTGCATGCCACAGCAGATGATGTATGGATCGGGCCTGCACGCCGCAGCGGTTGATATGAGGATCGGGCTGCACGTCGCAGCGGTTGATATGAGGATCGGGCTGCACGCCACATCGGTATTGCGCTTGGGCTGTAGGAGCCCCTCCGGAGTCTGTACACACCCTCAGTGAGCGCCGTCGACGTTAAATGGATCGGGCTACACGTCGTAGTTGTTATGTGCTTTGCATGGCATCTTTGTCTTTAAATTATCTCTGATAGTGGTAATGTACTGTTGTTGTTGCTAGTTCGTAGGAGGAATCGGACTGTAGTTTAGCTTCATTATATGCTATTCTGTGGATTTCTTACTTTCAGCTACTTGTATATATTTATTACTCACTGAGTACTTAGTACTCACCCCTACTCCCTGCACCTTTGTGTGCAGATTCAGGTACACAGGAGGGATAGACGAGCACTCCAGCTTTTATTAGTATTTATCCGAGTTGCTGAGGTAGCTGCTGGCGTTCGCAGGATCTGGCTTCTCTTCTTATTCCAGTTTTCCTTTGTATATACATTATTCATACTTGAGTATTTGGTTTAGATATTGTTATCCGATTATGTTTAGAGGCTCTAGACTCGTGACCCTAGATCTTTGGGTGGTTATTCAGTTTAGCTTTATTATTGATAATAATATCCAGGTAATTGATTCGAGCTTCATGCTCGGGATGAGAGTGTAAATGGTCGGGCGCCATCACGACCGGGATTGGGGTTGTCACGACCGGGATTGGGGTCGTGACAGAACCAAAAGGGTCTTTCTTGTTTTTCAGATTCTAAGAATTTTTTTTGCGGTCAGGAGGAGAGAAAAGGGGTGGAAATGAAAAGACTTTGAATGAAAAAAAAGGGAGGAAATGGTGCATTGCTAATAGGATGCTGTCCGAAAAGATAAAATTGCATTATGGACAGTTAATTATATTCTAAACAGTCGAACTGATGAATTTATACAATATGGAACCGCTAACATTTTTATGAGAAAACTATTATTCTATTAAACTCATGTAACCACAGCTTATCAAATAACAGTCCAAGTCCTTTTACAGTCCATGAAACCCCAATTATAGGCCAGAAACGATTTATATTAAGACTCAATAAAAATTTTCAAACAACTTAACTATAGCATTTCACTTAGGCAAACCATACAAATTCTAATTGAACAGGGCTACTGGACACTTTAAACTAAACAGAGATGACAGGAACTCGAATAGCCATTCAAATAGAACTTCGTCATTTATTCTTCAGATCAGATTCACATAATCCTTCCCGGTTTCAAAGAAAAGTAGAGGTACCTGGAAAGAATGCAATAAGGAATAAGAAAGGAGGAAGGTCAGCAACAGTGTAGTGGCAATAGCACAGTAATCCACAGCAGTTAACACAGCAATATATAACCAGTTTCCAGCGGCCAGTACAACAATAAACCATAACAAAACAAACAGTCTAGAAATCCAGTGGAATTAAATCAGAAATACCAACAAAGATACCAAACAAACAGACTCGACCAAGAGATATAATGAAACGGTGTGTTTTGTTTTCTGATTTTTTGTTCTTTAAACACTCAAAGAAGAACAACTCTAAAGCACTTCGCTCTTTCTGATTTCTAGTAGTAGAAGAAAACCAAACTCTCTATTTTTTTCTCTCTCTGAAAATCAATGTATGTATCTTCAAAGCTCTTAAAATCTGTTCCCTCTATATGAAAGTCTGTGTCTCTATTTATAACCTTAAAATCCAAACTAAGAAGTCCTTTTTTTAATTATTAAAAATGTTGTCCAGCCCACTTAACCTATGATTTTCCACTCAAACATTTGTTTAAACATAGGTTTTATATAAAAAAAACTCTAAAGTTTAAAAACATGCAGTGGAAACCATGATGTCCCTGCTGATTCCACTAACCTTTCCATGTGCAATGCATATTTTTAATATTAAACTAAGGGTGACTCTTATTTCCACTTACCTAATAGCAGCCTTTAGTTAACCAGCAGCCCCCTTTTCTTAAGATTTATATTATTAGGCTAGGCTACCTAATTTGACCCCTTCAAATAACAATCACATTAACCGGCAAATCCAGTTTAATCAACAAGTTAGTTTAACCCTAGAGTTACCAAAACATTAGTCAAAATGCCTTAGACACATATATTTCAGTGAATAATTGAATCAGACAACTAGCACACATTCTTAACCATCAAATCTATCCAACAAATTCACCAAAAAGAATAAATTGTATCAATTTCTGAACCAAGAAGTTTCATTATTGAAAAAAAATCAAAAATAATACGTCACAAATGAACAATCAGAGAACCAAATAAAAAAACCGTTCGAATACGCATCGCAAAATCAGATTTATTCAAACAATCCTAAAGTTCGAACAAATCGTCCCTTGCAACTCGAGAAAAATTTTAACCCAAGAGATACTCCAACACCATAAACAGCTAGAGGCACTCGATGCATAGAAAGCGAACATTCAAATAAGCATTTGTTAACCGAACAATGCTCGAGGCAAATCAGAATACACGACTCCAAACAACATGACATATCAAATAGTTTATGCTCTTTTAAAATTTAAGAGATTTCAATAGAATAATTCGACGAACAAGAAATCAACACACAACGTAAGCAAGAATCAAGAGGAAGTTAAACATAAAACAACTACTCTCAAATTCGATCCATCCGAAGCAAATTCGAAAAAAAAATGACACGAAAACAATCCTATTAAGCCAATGAATAACGAGCTAGTTAAATGAGTTCGAATTTGATTAGAGAAGAAGTGAATACACAAGCCTTAGATTGGAGGAAATGCAGTTGTCGTTGTTTATGGATTTCCGGTGGAACCGAGGTGGAGCTCGGCAGGGTGTGGTCTTGTCGATAGTAAAGGCAGTTGGTGGCTACTGGTGTGGAGGAGAGGGTCGGTGCATCGCGGACGTGGTCGTGATGAATCTGGTTGCCGGCGGACTATGGTGGAGACGAGGGACGGCGGTTGGATGGTTTGTAACCAGTGATGTTGGTGCTTGTTTTTCGGCGTGTCTTAAGGCATTAGGGTTGCTGGTGTTGTGTGTATGGAATGTGTATGAGTGTTTTCCGGCGGGTTTGGGAGGAACGGAGGCGAAGTCTGTGGATAGCAGACTGGGATCGTCTATTTCTTCTAGTGTTGAAGAAGATGATAAACGGGGGCCTCTTGATGGGTGAAGGGTGGTCGTTGGCTGAAGGGTTGTCAGCGGCTTCAGGGGCTCTAGGGTTAGAGTTTAGGGAAGATCAAAATAAAAAATGAGGTAAAGGGTTATTTGGTTAGGGGTTGGTCCGGGTCGGGCAGGTGGGTCGGGCGTGGTATTGGGTCAATTGGTATGGGTTTCAAGAATTGGGCTTAAGGATTTAGTTAAAACTGGCCTAATTTTGACTCCTTCTTTCTTTATGTATTTCTAATCTATTTTTATATTTTTTCTTTTCTTTAATTTTCTCTAAAAATAAAATACAATCCTAAATTAATACTTGACCAAATTATCCTAAAATACTAATTAGCTCTAAATAATTATCACACATAATCAAATACCAAGATAAATAAAATCACACAATTTTGATATTAAACACTAAAAAATGCAAAAATACATATTTTTGTAATTTTTTATTTTTGTAAAATAAACTTGATTACTTTAATGAATCCTAAATGCAAATGTGACATATTTTTTTATTTTTCATTAATTAAACAAATAAGCATGCACGCATAAATGCAAACAATAGCACAAAACTCATAAAATTGCACACAAAGGAAAAATTATTTTGTTTTGAATTCTTTGGGAGTAATTCGTTTGAGGCAAAAATCACGTGCTCACAGCTGCCCCTCTTTGCGCGTAAACACGAAGAGTTTTTCGTGCAAAGATAAGTGAGTGGAAACGAGCGATTTTTGCACGTTTGAGCACTCCGTGAGAAGCATTTTTTTCAAAAATTTTTACCGAACCTTTGCTTCAAAAAGGTTTCCTACATATCCCTGGCTAAAAGGGAATCAGGTCAATGTAGTTCGGAAAGTTTGGTCAATCACTTCATTGAAATATTTGCCAACCGATGTCACCAGGTGACCTAAGTAAGTTGGCTCCAGAGTTTGCATAAAGTAGTCCACCGTTTCCCCCTCTCTCATTGGAGGATCAACTCTTGCTACCTGTTTTCTCCATCGGAATCCAAATTCCCGAAAGCTCTCCCCGAGTTTCTTCTCAAGCTTTAGTAATGTGAGACGGTCTGGGACTATCTCAAGGTTGTATTGGAAGTGTCCGGCGAAAGCTTGTGCCAAATCATCCCATGTGTACCACCTGCTTGGATCCTGCCTTGTATACCATTCCAGCACAGACCCGCTTAAACTCTGACCAAAATAGGCTATCAGCAGCTCATCTTTCCCACCTTCCCCTCTCATCTTTCTAAAACCCTCGCAGATGTGCCATTGGATCACCATGTCGCTCATATAGATCAAACTTTGGCATTTTGAATCCCGCCGGCAATTGAACATTGGGAAAAGGATACAGACCTTTGTAGGCCACACTGACTTGGCTGCCCAACCCATGCATATTCCTAAAGGACTGGTCCAAGCTTCTCACTTTACGAAGCATTTCATCCTTCTCCAAACTCTTAGTCGGCCTCTCAATTTTTGTTGGGAGCTCAAAGTAGGGATTATAAGCACGTGGCTCAGGTGCTTTGAATGTCGGTTCAGGTGGGAAGTGTTGGTATTCGTGAGCCTGAAACATCGGCTCATTGGCAGATCTTTGTAGCGTGGCTGGTGGGGGTTCCACGAAAACGAGAACATTTGGTGGGGGTGGTTTTGATTGGGTATTGGAACTTGGGGATCATAGGGATTTCTTCCCTGGTAGTAGTGGTGACTTGGAAATTTTGTCGACAGACCAGGGGGAGGATGTTCCGGAGTTTGAGCCGGTGGGAGAGTAGGAGCATTGGGAAGCATCGGTAATGGTTGCCCTCTTGCCCAGGTTATGTGCATTTCTGCTATCTGTTGCCTTAACATGTCTACTTCTTCCTTCATCGTTTGCATTTTTGTTTTTTCCTCTTTGATGCTTTTGTCCGAACCAGACATACTTTTCGGAATGGGTCCTTTGGATCTCGTGTGGTAATGGTAATCTGCCAAAACGTCCTAACAAACTAACTATTGGAAATCTTCTGGAAAAACGACAAACTTGGTTAGCGTTAGAGTTTAACACATATTGTACTTGCACGTTGGTATGCAATGTTCCTAAGCAGTTCAACCATTTCTACATGTCTTTGCTCTGATTGCATGCATCATCCCGACATATTTTATTTGTACCTCTTTCAAGTGTTTTTGAAATCCTTCATTATTTCTTTTTCTTTTTTTTCTAGAAACCCTCCAGTATAGACTCAAAAATCGAACACCACATGTTCTAATCAAAAGAAATACAAATTAAAAAGAGCAGACTGACAGACTCCTTCCGTGTTTGCCAATTTCAACCAAATGGTTATTTTTGCAAACGTGGCCCCTTCTCAATTTCACATTTTTGAGGCCGGGAAAGATTATTTTGTGACACTTCACAAACTTATCCATTTTTCTAAGAAAATAGCCTTTCGACAACTGAAAGATACTCTAAGGCTATCTCGGCAAAAACGGTTTAAACCACCACCGAAGTTGGCTTGGCTTATTCTGAACAAAAATCCACACAGCATTCGCAAATAAACTGACGCTTTTTTTATAAAAAAAATTGTAATTAAAAAGAAAAGACCTGGTTTTGCAAACACGGCCTTTCAGTGTTTCGGAGATGAAGATTTTAAGGCTGTGTGGGTCAATCACCCAAAAACTCTAAAAAATTATGACCAAATGTGGCCGTTCATGCAAAGTTAGCCTTCCGGTGTCCCTTTTGGGAACAATTGGCTATATTCGACAAAGGCGGCACCACCCAACTTATTTATGACAAGAATTAAAATTTCGATATTTTTGTTTGTTTTTTTTGGCTATTTTTGCAAAAGGTGAGGTTGGACCCGATGAGGGTTGCCTACGTATATCACATATGATGAGAATCAAACCAGCGTAGTTCGGTTAAATAAAATAAGCTACATTTGTAAATGAAACGGACTATTTTTTATTTTATTAAAAAACTAAACCTTTTTATTTTATTTTAAGAAATAATCACCCTTTTTTTAAAATTTTAAAAAATGTTTTTTTTTCTTTTTAATAACAAAACAAACAATATTCAAACTAACAAATTTTCCTCTTTTTTTCTCAATATTAAAAACCCGGTCAGCATGCAAGTCTGAAGCAAATAAATGCATAAAACAAATAGGATGTAATAGGATGGTCTTTTCATTTCAGGTTGCCTGTCCTAGACGGGCCTAACCCCTGTGTTGAGTCCCCTGAGTCAAATGCAACATGATTCAAACAAACGTTCCTACTAGGGATCCGGCATGAGGCTTTGTTATTCTAGGTTTAAAACCTGGGTTTATTGTTCTAGACCTGGCTTACCCAAGTGACGTAACGGGAGCATTAAAGTCTACCCGGCCTTGTCACTTGCCCAACACTCACTCTATTTGGAATAATTTATCAAAAGGCGGGCTACGCGAACGTATGCACCATTTTTTAGAAGACTCGGAAAGAAGTAGGGTTTGGCACAGTTTATATATATACAGTTCAAAAAATATCAAAGCGATAAAAATATCATTTTGCACATTTAAGCTCAATCATATAATAAAATCAGATAATAATAAATAAAGCCAAATACAACGATAATTCTAAGCTCGAATTCTTAAATCTTGAACCAGCAGTTCTAGGTTTGCATTGTCCCCAGCAGAGTCGTCCGAGCTGTCACACCTCCTTTTGGCGCTACCCGCATCCTGCGAGGGTGCAAGTGGAGTTTTTTCAATTAAAGGACAATCGAAACGAGATTTATTTAATTAATTCAGAGTCGCCACTTGGGAGATTTATGGTGTCCCAAGTCACCGGTCGAATCCCGAATCAAGGAAAGAATTACTCTATTTAATGGTCTGCGTACCAGAAATCCGGATAAGGAACTCTATTAACCTGGGAGAAGGTGTTAGGCATTCCCGAGTTTTGTGGTTCTAGCACGGTCGCTTTGATCATACTTGGCTTATTAAAAATATTGAATTACTGATTTTAAAATTTATGTGCATTTATCTTTTTACCGCTTTTAATTACTTGAATTACTCGCATTTAAAGAATTGAATTACGCGAACGTAAACTCATTCTTTTTGACGCGTCAAATTATGCCACGCGAACGTGTCCACAATTAATATCATTTTGTTTATTTATTAAGAAATAGTTTGGCCAAATTTACGCTAACGCATACTCCAATTTTTTAAAAATCGTAATCATGTTACATGAACATATACCTAATTAAGATAATATTTCCAGACGGTCCTGAAGGATTTTTGTATGAAATATTATTCTTTTTTACATCTAGGTTGTGAAATTTACACGAAGACCATATGTGATTTAATAGTGAATGGCACACCTCAAACTTCTAAAATTAATTAACAGCTCATAACCCATTTTAGTATTAAGGAGAGATTGACTAAAGTTGCGAATGCATACTTCAAATTGATTTTTAGATTTGTGATCATGTTTCGCGAACGTATACGCAACCACAATCATATTTTAAACAATCCTAAAGTATATCCTAGAAAGTATTAGTTTAACCCATAAAAAATTTATACAAAGACCATATGTGATTTGATGAATTAAAATAATTAAGAAAAATAACCAATTTTACTATTAAGGAAGATTGGTCGAAGTTACGCTAACGCATACTCCAAATTAATGTAGGATCACGGTCATATTACGCGAACGTATACGCGACCACAATCGTATTTTAAGCGGTCCCAAAGGCTTGCTACAATTGTAATTCCAGCAATTACCCACCTTTTGCTCTCTTCTTTACTTCCTTCCACTTGCTGCTTCTTTAAAAATCCCATGTTTTAACAAAAACCCACTACTCAAAATAAGTAAAAAGATGCTAACTATGTAAATAATTTGGGGGAACAAAGTTAACTCTTCAAATTCTTGGAAACAAAGTGTCACGACCCCAAATCCGGTCGTGATGGCGCCCAGCACATTGCTAAGCCAGCCTGACCAATCCATATCAACCACGGAGCTAGAAGCTCTCTTTAACCCATTTAAGCAAATTAATTCAAGAAATAACAGCGATATATATAACGAAAACGGGGAACCAAGTCCCATAATACATTAACTCCCATAGACCAAGGGTCAAGAGTCATGAGCCTCTACTGAACATGAGTGTATAAAGGTTTACAAGATACCAAGTGCGGAAAGAAATGTCAATACAAAATCAAAAGACAATAGGAAGGAATATCGGGTCCTGCGGACTCTGCAGCTACCTCGTATATCCCACATATGTCGCCTCGCACAGCTAATGGATCACTGCTGAGAGGTACCTGGATCTGCACACAAGGTGCAAGGAGTAAAATGAGTACTGCCAGACTCAGTGGTAATAAACAAGGGTAAGACAGCGCAGATAAGAATTCCACGATAAAGCACTATGTAAAGCTATAATCAGCTACCCTGTCACAGAATCAATATTCACTGTACGTACCAACAATTACCAATAAATAGCATAACAACTAGCAGATGTAGCTAAATGCAATGCAATGCATGATATGACCGCTACGGCGTGTAGCCCGACTCCAATTTTGGGTACCCGTGCTCACTGTGGGGGTTCAGACTCCAGAGGGGCTCCTACAGCCCAAGCACATCTCATAGAGATATTCTCGCGGCGTGCAGTCCGATCCAACATATATCCTGCTGCGGCGTGCAGCCCGATCCACTACTAGTCAGCTAATATGCAGATACAGCCTCGCAGGCTCAAAAGTAGTTTTTGAAAACTGCTTTATCATTTTTCAGTTGGAAAACAGTAATGTCAAGTTCCAGAGATTGGAATTAGCATAATAACAAAAATAGCTGGCGGACTAGTAGTAAACTAGCATGTCTATATGATAAGACAATGATAACGATCCTCGCGGGATCCAATAACCGGCTCACGGCCCACATGTATAATCAACCGCCCAAGAAGGGGGTTCCTCGGCTCAAGAGTGGCCATTATCACAATATATATATATATATATATGCAACCATCCGAGAAGGAGGTTCGACGACTCTAGAATAGCCAATAATACAGTATCAACAGGTTGGACTAATATATAGTCTCCAGTTCATGATCGACCCCGCACTCTCAAGAGTGTGCGTGTCTCGCCGCTATACAGCGTCACAAAGTGGTATACCGGGGTTTCGAACCCGCCGGTCATCACCCACATCTATTACTCACCTCAATACGGCGCGACGACTACTCCGCAATGCCCTTGCCACGAGAATCAAGCTCCGCACGCGTAGAATCCTGATCAAATACAATAATTATATCAATTACGGGTCAAAGAATCATAACCCACTTCAATTTATATGAAATTCGCATAATTACACTAAGTTGGTAAAACCCGACCCCGGGCCCCACTGCTCGGAAAATTCCGAAATTAGCACCAACGCGATCCTTATCTCGCCACGAGTCCGTGCATATAAAATTTATCGAAATCGGAGTTCAAATGGCCTTCCAAATCCAAAAATCCCATTTTTAATACTTAGGCCACATTTCTTCAAGATTTCAACCCAATTTCATGAAGATTGATGTTAATACTACCATAAATTGATGTTTTTGAGTCAAGAATCTTACCTCCGACGAATACCCGATGACTTCTCAGTGATTTCCTCGAGTTTCCTTCTCTCTAGGGCTCAAATGTGTGTTTTGGGTTAATGAACCCGTAACCCTCTGTTTCTGGATTAAATTCACTGCCAGAACTATTTCTTCTACGCGATCGCGATCTTCATCACGCGATCTCGATGCTCAAAATCTCGGCCTCACGCGATCGCGACTTCCTTCACGCGATCGCGATGCACAATTACCCTGCTTCACGCGATCGCGTCCTTCATCCCTGCGATCGCGTAGCACATTTCCCTTGGACCCATTTCTTCTTCTACGCGATCGCGTAGATAAGCATGCGATCGCGATGTACACCCGTTTAATTCTACGCGATCGCGACTGGTTACCCTGCGATCGCGATGCCCTAGCCCCAGCTCTACGCGATCGCATCCCCCTCCCCGCGATCGCGGAGAGCAAATGTCTGCTGCGTTTATGACAGCAACCAGCTTTTCTCTTTTCTTCCAAAAATGGTCCGTTTGGACCCCCGGATTCATCCCGAGACCCCCGGGACCCCAACGAAACTCACCAACATATTCCAAAACACGATACGAACTTGTTCCAATCATAAAAACACCCTACTAAACATCAAAATCTCCATTTACTCACGGATTCAAGCCTAAGTTTCTTCAAAACTTTCAAAACTAACATTCAATCCAAAACCCGATCAAACGATGTCCGAATGACCTGAAAATTTGCAGACATATCCAAAATCACATAACGAAGCTACAGAAATTGCCGGAATTCCATTCCGACCCCCGGATCAAAATATCACCTACCATCCGGTTTTCGCCAAAAATCACTCTTCGCCAATTCAAGCCTAAAACTACACCGGACCTCCGAATTCAATTCCGATTGCTCTCCTAAGTCATAAATGATCCCCCGGAACTAGTCGAATCATCGGAATCCGGTTCCGAGCACTCTAACTCAATAGTCAACTCTTGGTTGACTTTTCATATTCAAGCTTTCTTCAAACATGCTATTTGTTTCATTTTCAATCCAAATCACTCCTAACTCACCCGATATACTCTAATACTGTTTTAAAAGCATAATATATGTAAATGTAAGGTAACGGGGTGGAAATTACCGTAACGACGGGCCGGGTCGTTACATTCTCCCCAACTTAAACAAACGCTCGTCCGCGAGCGGGTTAAGAAACATACCTGGAGTATCAAACAAGTGTGGATATCTACTTCGCATCTCCTGCTCGGTCTCCCAAGTTGCTTCCTCCACGGGAAGACCTCTCCACTGCACTTTCACTGAAGCTATATCCTTAGATCTCAGCTTACGAACCTGTCGACCCAAAATGGCTACTGGTTCCACATCATAAGTCAAATCCTCATCTAGCTGTATCGTGCCGAAGTCCAACACATGAGACGGGTCTCCGACATACTTCCGGAGCATAGATACATGGAACACCGGGTGAACTCCCGACAAACTGGGTGGCAAAGCAAGCATATAAGCCACCTCCCCAACTTTCCTAAGCACCTCAAAAGGTCCAATAAACCTTGGGCTCAACTTCCTTTTCTTTCCAAACCTCATAACACCCTTCATAGGCGAAACCTTCAGCAACACCTTCTCACCTACTGAATAAGACACATCTCGGACCTTCCGGTCCGCATAACTCTTCTGACGCGACTGAGCTGTGCGTAGTCTCTCCTGAATCACTTTCACCTTGTCTAAGGCATCTTGGACTAACTCTGTCCCCAACAACCTAGCCTCGCCGGGCTCGAACCAACCAACTGGAGACCTACACCGCCTCCCATATAAAGCTTCATACGGTGCCATCTGAATGCTGGACCGATAGCTATTATTGTAAGCAAACTCCGCCAAAGGCAAATAATCAGCCCATGAACCACCAAAATCAATGACACAAGCACGCAACATGTCCTCCAATATCCGAATAGTACGCTCAGACTGCCCATCCGTCTGTGGATGAAATGCTGTGCTCAACTCTACCTGTGAACCCAACTCTCGCTGAAATGTCCTCCAGAACTGAGATGTGAACTGGGTACCTCTGTCTGATATAATGGAAATGGGAACTCCATGAAATCTCACTATCTCACGGATGAATATCTCTGCCAACCGCTCTGAGGAATAAGTAGTACACACTGGGATGAAGTGAGCTGACTTAGTCAACCTATCCACCACCACCCAAACTGAATCAAACTTCCTCGCCGTCCGAGGGAGTCCGGTAACAAAATCCATAGTGACTCTCTCCCATTTCCACTCGGGAATAACAATGCGCTGAAATACACCACCGGGCCTCTGGTGCTCGTACTTAACCTGCTGACAGTTGAGGCACCGTGCTACATGTCCGACAATGTCCATTTTCATCTTTCTCCACCAATAGTGCTGTTTCAAATCTTGATACATCTTCGCGGCTCCCGGATGGATAGAATACCGCGAGCTATGGGCCTCCTCCAGAATCAACTCACGAAGGCCATCAACATTGGGCACGCATATCCGGCCCTGCATCCTCAATACGCCGTCACTATCAATGGTGACATCTCTAGCATAATCATGCTGAACTCTGTCCCTCAGGACAGCCAAATGTGGATCATCATACTGGCGCTCACGAATACGATCATATAGAGATGACCGAGATACAACACAACCAATACCCTGCTGGGCTCCGAAATATCTAACCTCACTAGCCGATTGGCTAGCACTTGAACATCATAAGCAAATGGCCTCTCCTCAGCCGGAATATATGCCAAGCTCCCCATACCGACCGCCTTCCGGCTCAAAGCATCGGCCACCACATTGGCCTTCCCCGGATGATATAATATAGTGATGTCATAATCCTTAAGCAACTCAAGCCACCTCCGCTGTCTCAAATTAAGGTCTTTCTGTTTGAACAAGTGCTGGAGACTACGATGGTCGGTATACACCTCACAAGACACACCGTATAAATAGTGCCTCCAAATCTTCAAGGCATGAACAATGGCGGCTAGCTCCAAGTCATGAACAGGATAGTTCTTCTCATGCGGCTTCAATTGCCGAGAAGCATAAGCAATTACCTTTCCTTCCTGCATCAACACACAACCTATCCGCACTCTCGAGGCATCACAATATATGTTATATGGACCTGAAGATGATGGTAAGGCTAACACTGGAGCTATGGTCAAAGTTGTCTTGAGCTTTCGAAAGCTCTCCTCGCACTCATCCGACCACATGAATGGTGCACCCTTCTCTATCAATCTGGTCAAAGAAGAAGAAATGGATGAAAATCCCTGGACAAACCGGTGATAATATCCTGCCAAACCAAGAAAACTCCTGATCTCTATAGCTGAGGTCGGTCTAGGCCAACTCTGCACCGCCTCTATCTTTTTCTGATCAACCTGAATACCATCACGAGACACCACATGTCCCCGAAATGCCACGGACTCGAGCCAAAACTCACACTTGGAGAATTTAGCATATAGCTTCTCCTCCCTCAATCTCTGCAACACAATACTCAAATGCTGAGCATGCTCCTCCCGACTACGGGAGTAGACTAGAATGTCATCAATGAACACAATCACAAATGAATCCAAATAAGGCCTGAACACACTGTTCATCAGATGCATAAATGCTGCTGGGGCGTTGGTCAACCCAAACGACATCACAAGAAACTCATAATGACCATATCCGGTCCTGAATGCAGTCTTCATAATATCCGAGTCTCTGATCTTCAGCTGATGATAGCCTGAACGAAGATCGATCTTAGAAAACACCCTCGCACCTTGTAACTGATCAAACAAATCATCTATGCGCGGTAGAGGGTACTTGTTCTTCACTGTCACTTTGTTCAATTTCCTATAATCAATACACATTCGCATGGAATCATCTTTCTTTTTAACAAATAATACCGGCGCACCCCACCGGGACACACTAGGGCGGATGAAACCCTTATCCAGAAGCTCCTGAAGTTGCTCTTTCAGTTCTTTCAACTCAGCTGGTGCCATCCGATAAGGAGGGACGGATATGGGCTGAGTGCCCGGCACCAAGTCAATGCCAAAATCAATATCCCTGTCCGGCGGCATGCCCGACAGGTCTGAGGGGAATACATCTGGGAAATCCCTCACAACAGGTACAAAATCAATGCTAGGAGACTCAGCTCCCACATCTCTCACAAAAGCTAAGTACGATAAGCACCCTTTTTCAACCATTTTCTGAGCCTTTAAGAACGAAATAACACGGCTAGGGACGAAATCGGTCGAACCCCGCCACTCAATCCGAGAAATACCAGGAATGGCCAACGTAACTGTCTTAGCATGACAGTCCAATATAGCATGGTACGGAGACAACCAGTCCATACCCAATATAACATCAAAGTCCACCATGCCCAACAATAACAAATCTGCCTGGGTCTCCAGACCCCCGATAGATATAACACAGGATCTATAGACATGATCCACAACAATCGTATCACCCACGGGGGTGGATACATGAACAGGTAAATCAAGACTACCACGAGTCGCACCCAAATGATGTGCAAAATAAGAGGACACGTAAGAATATGTGGATCCCGGATCAAATAGAACAGAGGCATCTCTGTGACAGACAGAAATGATACCTGTAATCACAGCATCGGAGGCAACTGCATCACGCCTGTCAGGAAGTGCATAGAACCGTGCCTGGCCTCCACCAGATCTCTCCTCGCCCCTGGGGCGTCCACGAGAAGACTGACCTCCACCTCTACTAGACTGAGATGGTGCTGAAGAGGAGGGCTGATCCCTCTGCTGAGTCCTGCCCCTACGGAGTCGAGGGCACTGTCTCCTCATGTGACCAAACTCACCACACTCATAACATGCACCCGGTGCCGGAGAAGGGTACTGAAGGGAACCCCTCGCCGCAGAAGAACCCTGGGCTGAAGAAGTAGGTGCTGCACTCTGGGCTGGGAGGGCACTAAGTGAAGACTGACCCTGCTGAAATCCCTGTCGACCACGACCATAAGAACCTCCGCTCTGCTCAGAGGCCTCTTGGCCTCCCGCTCCTCTCTCTCTCGGCGACGATCCGCCTCAATGGAGCGTGCCATATCAGCTACCTGCTCAAACGATGATGACAGAACTCGCTCGCTGGTCATAAGAATACGGATAGAGTAGTTGAGGCCATCAATGAACCTCCTGATCCTCTCCCTCTCAGTGGGGATCATCCATGTGGCATGCCTAGCCAACTGAGTGAATCTAAGCTCATACTGAGTCACAGACATGTCGCCCTGAATCAACCACTCGAACCGGCGACGTAGCTCCTCGCGACGAGACCGAGGTACATATTTCTCTAGAAAGAGAGTAGAGAACTGCTGCCATGTGAGAGGTGCTGCTCTTGCAAGCCTACGCCTCTCAAACTCCTCCCACCAATCAAATGCGGGACCAGTGAACTGAAATGTAGTAAATGAAACTCCGCCGGACTCAAGAATACCAGCCGTACGCAGCATCTTCCGACACTTATCCAAGAAACCCCGGGCATCCTCGCCCTCAACGCCATCGAAATGGGGTGGTCGAAGTCCACCAAATCTCTCAAGGCGACGCTCCTCATCGTCGGGCATAACTCGAACCATATGCTCTGGAGCTGGAGCTGGTGCAGTCGGAGGAATAACCGGTGCAACCACCGAGCGGGGACGACCTCTGGCGTCCGAAGTCCCCGAACAACCGGATCGGCGTGCGAGCCGCAGGGGTCCGCCGACCACCCCCCGACCGAGATGTCGCTGCGGTAGCGGTAGGCGAAACTACCCGAGCCAAACCGGAACACACCGATAATATCTCAGCAAGAGTCTCCTGAAGACCAGGGAATAGCAATAGATATAGTCCGGCCCTGAACTGGGACCGCTGGAGCATCAACCACTGGGGGCTGCTCCCTGAACCGGTACAACGGGCGGGTCAGCTGGCACTGCCTCGGCCGCCCTACCTCTACCTCTAGCACGACCGCGCCCACGGCCTCTAACAGGTGGCAATGGAGGTCGTCCACCTCGTCCTTGATGCTCGCGTTCTCGCCATCTGCGAGAGAATAGAATATAGAAGTTCAGTTCTCAGAACAACAAGATCGCACGACATAGTTCAAGAAAAGTGAAGTTTTCCTAAAGGTTCGCAGCCTCCCGAGGATAAGTACAGGCGTCCCCGTACCGATCCACAAGACTCTACTAACCGGCTCAAGCCTCATGAGGCCTAGTAAACCTAGGCTCTGATACCAACTTGTCACGACCCCAAATCCGGCTCGTGATGGCGCCCAGCACATTGCTAAGCCAGCCTGACCAATCCATATCAACCACGGAGCTAGAAGCTCTCTTTAACCCATTTAAGCAAATTAATTCAAGAAATAACAGCGATATATATAACGAAAACGGGGAACCAAGTCCCATAATACATTAACTCCCATAGACCAAGGGTCAAGAGTCATGAGCCTCTACTGAACATGAGTGTATAAAGGTTTACAAGATACCAAGTGCGGAAAGAAATGTCAATACAAAATCAAAAGACAGTAGGAAGGAATATCGGGTCCTGCGGACTCTGCAGCTACCTCGTATATCCCACAGATGTCGCCTCGCACAGCTACTGGATCACTGCTGAGAGGTACCTGGATCTGCACACAAGGTGCGGGGAGTAAAATGAGTACTGCCAGACTCAGTGGTAATAAACAAGGGTAAGACAGCGCAGATAAGAAATCCGCAATAAAGCACTATGTAAAGCTATAATCAGCTACCCTGTCACAGAATCAATATTCACTGTACCCGTACCAACAATTACCAATAAATAGCATAACAGCTAGCAGATGTAGCTAAATGCAATGCAATGCATGATATGACCGCTACGGCGTGTAGCCGACTCCAATTTTGGGTACCCGTGCTCACTGTGGGGGTTCAGACTCCGGAGGGGCTCCTACAGCCCAAGCACATCTCATAGAGATATTCTGCGGCGTGCAGTCAGATCCAACATATATCTCGCTGCGGCGTGCAGCCCGATCCACTACTAGTCAGCTAATATGCAGATACAGCCTCGCGAGGCTCAAAAGTAGTTTTTGAAAACTCTTTTTATCATTTTTCAGTTGGAAAACGGTAATATCAAGTTCCAGAGATTGGAATTAGCATAATAACAGAAATAGCTGCGGACTAGTAGTAAACTAGCATGTCTATATGATAAGACAATGATAACGATCCTCGCGGGATCCAATAACCGGCTCACGGCCCACATGTATAATCAACCGCCCAAGAAGGGGGTTCCTCGGCTCAAAAGTGGCCATCATTACAATATATATATATATGCGACCATCCGAGAAGGAGGTTCGACGGCTCTAGAATAGCCAATAATACAATATCAACAGGTTGGACTAATATGTAGTCTCCGGTTCATGATCGACCCCGCACTCTCAAGAGTGTGCGTGTCTCGCCGCTATACAGCGTCACAAAGTGGTATACCGGGGTTTCGAACCCGCCGGTCATCACCCACATCTATTACTCACCTCAATACGGCGCGACGACTACTCCGCAATGCCCTTGCCACGAGAATCAAGCTCCGCACGCGTAGAATCCTGATCAAATACAATAATTATATCAATTACGGGTCAAAGAATCATAACCCACTTCAATTTATATGAAATTCGCATAATTACACTAAGTTGGTAAAACCCGACCCCGGGCCCCACTGCTCGGAAAATTCCGAAATTAGCACCAACGCGATCCTTATCTCGCCACGAGTCCGTGCATATAAAATTTATCGAAATCGGAGTTCAAATGGCCTTCCAAATCCAAAAATCCCGTTTTTAATACTTAGGCCACATTTCTTCAAGATTTCAACCCAATTTCATGAAGATTGATGTTAATACTACCATAAATTGATGTTTTTGAGTCAAGAATCTTACCTCCGACGAATACCCGATGACTTCTCAGTGATTTCCTCGAGTTTTCTTCTCTCTAGGGCTCAAATGTGTGTTTTGGGTTAATGAACCCGTAACCCTCTGTTTCTGGATTAAATTCACTGCCAGAACTATTTCTTCTACGCGATCGCGATCTTCATCACGCGATCGCGATGCTCAAAATCTCGGCCTCACGCGATCGCGACTTCCTTCACGCGATCGCGATGCACAATTACCCTGCTTCACGCGATCGCGTCCTTCATCCCTGCGATCGCGTAGCACATTTCCCCTGGACCCATTTCTTCTTCTACGCGATCGCGTAGATAAGCATGCGATCGCGATGTACACCCGTTTAATTCTACGCGATCGCGACTGGTTACCCTGCGATCGCGATGCCCTAGCCCCAGCTCTACGCGATCGCATCCCCCTCCCCGCGATCGCGGAGAGCAAATGTCTGCTGCGTTTATGACAGCAACCAGCTTTTCTCTTTTCTTCCAAAAATGGTCCGTTTGGACCCCCGGATTCATCCCGAGACCCCCGGGACCCCAACGAAACTCACCAACATATTCCAAAACACGATACGAACTTGTTCCAATCATAAAAACACCCTACTAAACATCAAAATCTCCATTTACTCACGGATTCAAGCCTAAGTTTCTTCAAAACTTTCAAAACTAACATTCAATCCAAAACCCGATCAAACGATGTCCGAATGACCTGAAAATTTGCGGACATATCCAAAATCACATAACGAAGCTACAAAAATTGTCGGAATCCCATTCCGACCCCCGGATCAAAATATCACCTACCATCCGGTTTTCGCCAAAAATCACTCTTCGCCAATTCAAGCCTAAAACTACACCGGACCTCCGAATTCAATTCCGATTGCTCTCCTAAGTCATAAATGATCCCCCGGAACTAGTCGAATCATCCGAATCCGGTTCCGAGCACTCTAACTCAATAGTCAACTCTTGGTTGACTTTTCATATTCAAGCTTTCTTCAAACATGCTATTTGTTTCATTTTCAATCCAAATCACTCCTAACTCACCCGATATACTCTAATACTATTTTAAAAGCATAATATATGTAAATGTAAGGTAACGGGGTGGAAATTACCGTAACGACGGGCCGGGTCGTTACACAAAGACTGTTATATGGAATATATATATATTAAAGGAACAAAAAATATGGATTTTTGGCTGAAAGAAAAGAGGAATTAAGAGAACAAGAAGAATGAACCAAAAGGGTCTTTCTTGTTTTTCAGATTCTAAGAATTTTTTTTTGCGGTCAAGAGGAGTGAAAAAGGGGTGGAAATGAAAAGACTTTGAATGAAACAAAACGGGGAGAAAATGGCGCTTTGCTAATAGGATGCTGTCCGAAAAGATAAAATTGCCTTATGTACTGTTAATTATATTCTAAACAGTCTAACTGATGAATTTATACAATATGGAACCGCTAACAATTTTATGAGAAATCTATTATTCTATTAAACTCATGTAACCACAGCTTATCAAATAACAGTCCATGAAACCCCAATTATAGGCCAGAATTGATTTATATTAAGACTCAATAAAAAAATTCAAACAACTTAACTTTAGCATTTCAATTAGGCAAACCATACAAATTCTAAATGAACACGACTACTGGACACTTTAAACTAAAAAGAGATGACAGGAACTCGAATAGCCATTCAAATAGAACTTCGTCATTTATTCTTCAGATCAGATTCACATAATCCTTCCCAGTTTCAAAGAAAAGCGGAAGAGGTACCTGGAAAGAATGCAATGAGGAATAAGAAAATAGGAAGGTCAGCAACAATGTAGCGGCAATAGCACAATAATCCACAGCAGTTAACACATCAATATATAACCAGTTTCCAGCGGCCAGTACAACAATAAACCATATCAAAACAAACAGTCTAGAAATCTAGTGGAATTAAATCAGAAATACCAACAAAGATACCAAACAAACAGACTAGACCAAGAGATGCAATGAAACGGTGTGTTTTGTTTTCTGATTTTTTGTTCTTTAAACACTCAAACAAGAACAACTCTAAAGAACTTCACTCTTTCTGATTTCTAGTAGTATAAAAAAAACAAACTCTCTATTTTTCTCTCTCTAAAAATCAGTGTATGTATCTTCAAAGCTCTTAAAATCTGTCCCTTCTATATGAAAGTCTGTGTCTCTATTTATAACCTTAAAATCCAAACTAAGCAAACCCTTTTTTAATTAATAAAAATGTTGTCCAGCCCACTTAACCTATGATTTTCCACTCAAACATTTATTTAAACATAGGTTTTATATAAAAACTCTAAAGTTCAAAAAAATGCAGTGGAAGCCATGTTGTCTGTAACGACCCAGCCCGTCGTTATGGGAATTACCACTCCGTTACATTGCATTTAAATATCTTATGCTTTTAAATTAGTATTAGAATATATCGGGTTAGTTAGGAGTGATTCGGGTTGAAAATGAAGCAAATAGCATGTTTGAAGGAAGCTTGAATATGGGAAGTCAACCTAGAGTTGACTATTTAGAATGCTCGAAACCGGATTCCGATGATTCGACTAGTTTCGGGGGATCATTTATGACTTAGAAGAGTAATCGGAATTGAATTCGGAGGTCCGGTGTAGTTTTAGGCTTGAATTGGCGAAGGTTGAATTTTGGCGAAAATCGGATGGTAGGTGAGATTATGATCCGGGGGTCGGAATGGAATTCCGACAATTTCTGTAGCTCCGTTATGTGATTTTGGATATGTCTACAAATTTTCAGGTCATTCGGACATCGTTTGATTGGTTTTTGGATTGAATGTTAGTTTCAGAAGTTTTGAAGAAAATTAGGTTTGAATCCGTGTGTAAATGGTGATTTTGATGTTTAGGATGATGTTTTTGTGATTGGAACAAGTCCGTATCATATTTTGGAGTATGTTGGTGGTTTTCGTTGGGGTCCCGGGGGCCTCGGGATGATTTCGGACCATCAACCGGGCAATTTGAACTTGGCAAAATCTGCAGAGAATTGCAGGTTACTGCCTAGGCATTTAAGCCTTCGCGTTCGCATGGCATGGGCCGCGTTCGCGAAGGCCAGGCAGATCAAAGCATCGTGTTCGCGGTCAGGGGTGTCGCGTTCGCGTAGGCCAGGAGTCTTGAGCTTCGTGATCGCGTTCCTGGGGTCGCGTTCGCGTAGGAGGAAAAGGGAGAGGTTCGCATTCGCGTGGGAGTATACGCGTTCGCGTAGAAGAAGAACCCGGCGGCTGGGAGATTGTACATCGCGAACGCGTGGTGTAGCGTCGCGTTCGCGAAGGGTAAACTGGAGCTGAGCATCACGAACGCGTGAAGACCAACACGAACGCGTAGAGCAAATTGTTCCGGCAGTGAATTAAATCACGGAACAGAGGGCTCGCGGGTTCATTCACCCAAAACCCAATTTTGAGCCCTAGAGAGAAGAAAACACGAGGAAATCACTGAGAAATCATCGGGTATTCATCGGAGGTAAGATTCTTGACTTAAAAACATAATTCTATGGTAGGATTAACATCAATCTTCATGAATTTGGGTAGAATTTTGAAGAATTGTGGCCTAGGTATTGAAAACGGGATTTTGAGTTTTGGAAGGCCATTTGAACTCCGATTTCGATAATTTTATATGCACGGACTCGTGGCGAGACGAGGATCGCGTTGGTACTAATTTTGGAATTTTCCGAGCAGTGGGCCCGGGGTCGGATTTTACCAACTTAGTGTATTTATGCGAATTTCATATAAATTGAAATGGGTTATGATTCTTTGATCCGTATTTGATATAATTATTGTGGTTTGACTAGATTCTACACACGAGGGAGCTAAATTCAAATGAAAAGGCATCGCGGACGAGTCTACGACCGGCTAGAGGTGAGTAGTTTGTGTATATGGTAGCCTGAGGGTTCGAAACCCCCGGCTTAGCACATTGTGACGCTAGTAGGGCGTGGCTCGCACACCGTGGCAGGTGCGGGATTGATTGTGACTGGGGATTGAGACTTGGTCCATCCCGAAAATGAATAATATGTTATTAGTGTTGGAAATACACTGTATTTGATATATTTGTGGGCGGTAAGCCTTGTTTGGGGCCTTGTGCCGACCTGTAGCGTCCTTAGAGGACAATATTTATGTGATAGCTATATTTGCTTTATCACTGATCTCAGTTCTGGAAATTGAAATCACATTATTGATATGCTAAGTCACCGGCTTTTACAAATTTAATAAAGTTAAACTATTTTTCATAAATTATGAACTGGAAACTGGAATTAAGAAAAATGAACTCTTTGTGACTTATCTGATTATTGTGGACTGAGGATGGATCGGGCTGCACGTCGCAGCGGTTATTATGATTTGAGGATCGGGCTGCACGCCGCAGCAGTATTGCGCTTGGGCTGTAGGAGCCCCTCCGGAGTCTGTACACAACCCCAGTGAGCGTCGTCGACATTAAATGGATCGGGCTACACGCCGTAGCGGTTATGAGCATTGCATTGCATCTTTATTTATTAAATTACTCTGTGGTAGCTGTATTGTACTGTTGATGCTAGTTCGTAGGAGATTCGGACTATAATGTAGCATCATATTGTGGTATTTTGTGGATTTTCTACTTTCAGCTGCTTTTATATATTTAGTACTCACTGAGTACTTAGTACTCACCCCTACTCCCTGCACCTTTTGTGTGCAGACTCAGGTACTCAAGAGCAGTAGACAGGCATTTCCAGCGGTTTCAGAGTCATACCGAGTTGCTAAGGTAGCTGCCGACGTTCGCAGAACCTAGCTACTCCTCCTCTTTCCAGTTGTTATTTTGTATTCAGACTTGAGTATTTCTCTACAGTATTCTCTATTCTTGTTGGGTTTTATTAGAGGCTCTGGACTTGTGACTCCAGGTCTTTGGGAGTGTCAGTTATTTTCGCACTTTTCCGTATTTTGTTTATTATTATTATTATTGGAGTCCTTAAACTCATCTATTCTTCTTGGGATGTCCATTTGGGACAGGTATTCGATGTGATCAGTAATTGTTGGTCTGGCTGGCCTAGCTTGATTGTTGGGCGCCATCACGACCGGATTTGGGTCGTGACATTGTCCCTACAGATTCCACTAACCTTTCCATGTGCAATGCACATTTTTAATATTAAACTAAGGGTGACTCTTGTTTCCACTTACCTAATAGCAGCCTTTAGTTAACTAGCAGCCCCTTTTTCTTAAGATTTATATTATTAGGCTAGGCTACCTAATTTCACCCTTTCAAATAACAATCACATTAACCGGCACATCCAATTTAATCAACAAGTTAGTTTAACCCTAGAGTTACCAAAGCATTAGACAAAATGCCTTAAACACATATATTTCAGTGAATAATTGAAACAGACAACTAACACACATTCTTAACCATCAAACCTATCCAACAGATTCACCAAAAAGAATCAACAGAAACAAATGGTATCAATTTCTGAACCAAGAAGTTTCATTATTGAAACAAAATCAAAAATAATACTTCACAAATGAACAATCAGAGAACCAAACAGAAAAACCATTCGAATACGTAGCGCAAAATTAGATTTATTCAAACAATCCTAAAGTTTGAACAAATCGTTCCTTGCAACTCGAGAAAAGTTTTAACCCAAGAGATACGTCAACACCATAAACAGCTAGAGGCACTCGATGCATAGAAAGCGAACATTCAAATAAGCTTTTGTTAACCGAACAATTCTCGAGGAAAATCAAAATACACTATTCCAAACAACATGACATATCAAATAGTTTATGCTCTTTTAAAATTTAAGAGATTTCAACAGAATAATTTGATGAACAAGCAATCGACACACAACGTAAGCTAGAATCAAGAGGAAGTTAAACATAAAACAACTACTCTCAAATTCGATCCATCCGAAGCAAATTCGAAATAAAAAAATGATACGGAAACAAACCTATTAAGCCAATGAATAACGAGCCAGTTAAATGAGTTCGAATTTGATTAGAGAAGAAGTGAATACACAAGCCTTATATTGGAGGAAATGCGGCTGCCGTTGTTTATGGATTTCCGGCGGAACAGAGGTGGAGCTCGGCGGGGCGTGGTATTGTCGATAGTAGAGGCTGTTGGTGGCTACTGGTGTGGAGGAGAGGGCTGGTGCGTCGCGGACGTGGTCGTGATGAAGTTGGTTGCCGGCGGACTATGGTGGAGACGAGGGACGGCGGTTGGATGGTTTGTAACCAGCGATGTTGGTGCTCATTTTCCGGCAAGTCTTATGGCGTTAGGGCTGCTGGCGTTGTGTGTGGACTGTGTGTGAGTGTTTTTCGGCGGGTTTGGGAGGGAACGGAGGCGAAGTGTGTGGCAGTCTGGGATCGTCTAGTTCTTCTAGTGTTGAAGAAGATGATAAACGGGGGCCTCTTGATGGGTGAAAGGTGGTCGTTGGCTGAAGGGTTGTCGGCGGCTTCAGGGGCTCTAGGGTTAGAGTTTGGGGAAGATCAAAATAAAAAATGAGGTAAAGGGTTATTTGGTTAGGGGTTGGTCCGGGTCGGGCAGGTGGGTCGGGCGTGGTATTGGGTGAATTGTTATGGGTTTCAAGAATTGGGCTTAAGGATTTAGTTAAAACTGGCCCAATTTTGACTCCTCCTTTCTTTATTTATTTCTAATCTATTTTTATATTTTTTCTTTTCTTTAATTTTCTCTAAAAATAAAATACAAACCTAAATTAATATTTCACCAAATTATCCTAAAATACTAATTAACTCTAAATAATTATCACACATAATCAAATACCAAGATAAAAAAAATCACACAATTTTGATATTAAACACTAAAAAATGCAAAAATATATATTTTTGTAATTTTCTATTTTTGTAAAATAAACTTGATTACTTTTAATGAATCCTAAATGCAAATGTGACATATTTTGTATTTTTCATTAATTAAATAAATAAACATGCATGCATAAATGCAAACTATAGCACAAAACTCATAAAATTGCACATAAAGGAACAATTATTTTGTTTTGAATTCTTTGGGAGTAATTCGTGTGAGGCAAAAATTGCGTGCTCACACTATTCATCCGAGAGGTTAGCTGGGATTTATATTCGGGAGATTGTTCGCCTTCATGGTGTGCCGGTGTCTATCATTTCGGAGCGAGGTACACAGTTTACCTCGCATTTCTGGGGTGCAATTCAGCGAGAGTTGGGCACACGGATTGAGTTGAGCACATCGTTTCATCCTCAGGTGGACAGTCAGCCTGAGCGTACTATTCAGATTTTGGAGGATATGCTCCGAGCCTACGTCATTGATTTTGGAGGCTCGTGTGACCAGTTTTTGCCTTTAACAGAGTTCGCCTACAACAACAGCTACCAGTCTAGCATCCAGATGGCTCCATATGAGGCGTTGTATGGTAGGTGATGTCGGTCTCCACTTGGATGGTTTGAGCCGGAAGAGACTTGGTTATTGGGTACAGATTTAGTTCAGGAGGCCTTGGATAAAGTCATGATCATGCAGGACAGGCTTCGTTCGGCTCAACCGCGGCAAAGGAGTTATACAGATAATAAGGTTCGGGTTGTATCTTTCATGGTTGGTGAGCGGGTCTTGCTCTGAGTGTCGCCTATGAAGGGCGTGATGAGATTTGGGAAGAAGGGCAAGCTTAGCCCTAGGTTCATTGGTCCATTTGAGATTCTCGATTGTGTGGGAGAGGTGGCTTATAGGCTTGCCTTGCGGCCTAACTTGTCAGCCGTGCATCCAGTGTTTCATGTGTCCATGCTTCGGAGGTATCACGGCGATCCAGCTCATGTATTAGATTTCAGCACTGTCCAGTTGGACAAGGATCTGTCTTATAAGGAGAAGATGATAGCTATTCTAGACCGACAGGTTCGACAGTTGAGGTCGAAGAGTTTTCCTTCAATGCGTGTCGAGTGGAGAGGTCAGCCTCCAAAGGCATCGACCTTGGAGTCCAAATCTGATATGCGGAGCCGTTATCCTCATCTATTTCCCGACTTAGGTACTTCTTTCTTTTGTCTATTCGAGGATGAAAGGTTGTTTTAGAGGTGGAGAATGTGATGACCCAAAGGGTCATCACCTGTTTTCTCTTTCATTTCGTGCTTCCGAGTCCTTGAAAAGCTCATTTTTACTTGCCTCGATTTGCGTACGCAGTCCGGGCACGTAGCTGAAAAGCTTATATATTAAATTCTGTGAAAAAAATTCAAAATGTGGCTTTAAAATGATTTAAAGCTGACTTGGGTCAATATTTTGGGTAAACAAACTCGGACCCGTGATTGTACAGTCCCGGAGGGTCCATAAAAAATATGGGACTCGGGAATATGCTCGGAATCGAAATCCGAGGTCTTGAGCTTGAGAAATGAATTTTTAAAAGAAATTATTTTTCTGAAATTTATTTGGAAATTTAAAATAAAAATGGATTAGAAAGCATTGGTATAGGGCCCATATTTTGGTTCCAGCACCCGGTACAAGTCTTATATGTGGTTTAAGCACTTCCTGCGAATTTTGGTTGAAATCGGACATCATTTGACGTGTTTTGGATCTAAAACTCTAAGTTTGAAATTTTATGAAGTTTGATGAAAAAGTGATGATTGTCACACCTCCTTTTGGCGCGCCCTACCCCGAAGGGTAGATGCGTAAGGGAGTTTTTCCAATTTAAGTGACAATATTCGAAACGGAATTATTTATTTATTTCAGAGTCGCCACTTGGAATAAATTAAGGTGCCCCAAGTCACCGATTTTATTTAAATCTCGGATCGAGGAAATTTCTACTTTTCAAATGAAGTCTGCGAACCAGAAATTCGGTTGACCCGAGGGAAGGTGTTAAGCACCCCCGGATCTCATGGTTCTAGCATGGTCGCTTCAATTATTGTAAATGACTAAAAATACCTGATTTTATGCATGTTCAATACTATAATGCAATTTTAAATCAATTACCGCGTTTGGTTATTTTTAAGAAAAAAGTGAACATTGTTATTGAGGGGCCCCACAATTTTATTTCTTCTATTTAGCTAGGCTCGTAACATTTTTTTTTATATTTTTAAAAGGATAATCCTAAAGTGGCTACATTTTTTCTATTTAGTTATCCCCAAATTAAAAGAGAAAAATCCTAATTAATTAAGAGACTAAAAATATGCAATATATCCAATTAATTCATGGTAAATATTAATGAAACGGAAAATATAAACAAAAAATTTCAACAAACTTAAAATACTACAATTTTATTTATTAAACTTACTATTTTTTTGGTACAATAAAAGATAAAATCTTAATTGATTACATACTCAAATTGTGATATTGCTTGCTATATTAAAATAACCATGGCTAAAATCTAAATAAAAATAAAAATACTAAATCGAAAATTCATATTTATACAAATTAAATCAATTATTTTACAACTAATTTAAACACATATTTTAATTGACTTAAACCAATGAAATTAACTATTTACAAATATTTAAAGGAACAATAATTTTCCTTAATTACTAATACTTATTTAAAGGAAAAATAGTATTATTTATTCAAATCGGACCTAAATGCCTAAATTTTACGCCAAATAATTAAAATTTATATTTTATTAAGCTAGCTACATATTTGCAATTTTAACTTATTAAAAACAATATTAAAACATTAGCTACTAAACTAACCAGTTTTTATTTATCTAAAGAGATGACTTAATTCTTTTAATTACTCAAAAACTTGGATAATAAAAACACGCTTATACTTATACTATTTAATAACAATATTGAAGTGAATTATTAATATTACAAAATAAATCTAATAGTTATGAGAAAATTCACACAATCCAAATCATACTACAATTTCAATTCAAATTACTGTTTCAAGATATTAGTAAGAGAAATAAATTCTAAACAATTGCCAATATCCAGTCTATTATTGATACAAAACTTAAAATGTAAAAACCAATAACACAAGTTTTATCCCAATCAACTTCAACTTTTATATTACACCTTATACTGAAATTAAACAGTAAATGTTTTTCAAGGAGTGTACCTAAACAGCAAGAGGAGAGGAAAATAATTAGTATAAGCAGTGATTCCAGCAGTGCAGCAATAACAACCAGCAATTCCCAGTAACAGACTTTTTGAAACCAGTTAAAACTTTCCAGTAGTAACAAAAATCAACACCAAAACAGGCAACTAAAACAGCTCTTAATTTTCAAATTCTCACTGTTTTTAGTGTTCAAAACCTCTCAAGTGTGTATGTTCTACCCTTTTTTTTATCTGTGTGTTCCTTTTTCTATTCGTTTGTGTTCTCTTCTTAATTTATACCAGACTTCTGTTATATATATATCAGTGCAAGACTGCTACACTATTTCTAATTACCAATCAGAAAAATAGTCAAACGTGGGTCCTGCTGTCCCCGCTCTCTTTAACTTTAATAATTGATGTCCCCACCCACCTGACATTGTCCCCCTAAATTTCAAACCTACTATTTGTCTTATAATAATTGAAGGTCCCATCTTCCCTAAATCACTCCCCAAATTACTCCCGTAATTATTGAAAATTACTATTCTAACCTTGTCAGTTATAACCAATTCCTCTAAATCAAACAACCAAAATATAGCAATTGTATACAATTCTTAAACAACTTTAACAATAAATCTAACAACATGATGAACAACCAAGAACAACAAGATCAAATCTGAAATTATTTTGAACATGCATAACAACTACTCTTCCAGATTCAACAAAAATTACAACAACAAATAAGCAAACTTTAATCACTAAACTCAATTTCATCTTAACAAGATTAAACCAAAAATTTATAACTTAAATCTAAATGTTAACACAACAATAAGACAAATTCAAAAATACTAAAACTTAATAATTAATCGAACTTCAAATTAAATCTAACAATGTTATAATAAAAAAATATGAGATTCAAGTATCAACAAAAAACATTTCTACATTAAAATTTAAACAAAACAAATGACTAAAGCACAAATATAAAGAAATAACCAAGAACATGATGAATAACAAGCAAAAAAAACGGAAATCAAATATATACTATCTAAATCCGAAAATAAACACATACATACATACAAATATACATACATACATACATATATATATATATATATATATATATATATATCCGATCCATATATACATATATGCATACAATATACATAAAATGAAATTCATATATATACATATATACTTATCCGAAAAATAGAAATATATATATATATAAATATATACTGTCCGAAGGAAATATATTTATATATATATTTCTATTTTTCGGATAAGTATATATGTGTATATATATATATATATATATATATATATATATATATATATATATATATATATATATATATATATATATATGTGTGTGTGTGTGTGTATATATATATCATTACCGGAAAAATGAAAGAAGAAGAGAAGCTTGGATTAAAGAAAACAAAAAACTAGGTGGCGATGACCTCAAATAAACAAGGATCAATAGCCAAAAATAAGATGGATTACAAGAATTTACATAAACTATATATATAGCTAAGAAAAGAAGAATATAAGAACTGTCTCATATGTCTAAGAAGGAAAGAAAACCCAAAATGGGATTTGATTGAATATATGGAGAAAAGTAACGTTGCTGAATCAAGAATCAAAGTAGGAAGTTCATTCCCATTCTCCGTTTATCTGTTTCGAGCTCTATTTCTAGATCCGTTTGGAGTTCATGCTCTATTTTTTGACTTTATGTATGTGAGTCGTTGGAATGGAGGTGGAGCTAGGTGGTTGTTCGACTGAAGGCAGTGTGGCTGTGTGTTGGGCTGGAGATGGGAGAATGATGGTGGCTGGCCGTGAGTTTGAAGCGAAACAGTAGAGGCGGCGGCGGTAGCTCTGGTTGCGAGGAAGAAGGAGATGACAACAAGGTGGTGTTGGTGATTAGCATGGAGAAGAGTACGGGCGGTAGGGTAGGGCAGCCATGGTTGTGGAGCTTGGGTGGTTGGAGAAGATGAAGAGGGATAGGGAGGGGGTGGCTGGTTAGAGAAGAGAGAAGGAGAAAAATATTTTTAGGGTTTTGGCAAATGAGAGTGTAATGAGGGGTCTTGGGGGTGTTTGGTATATTAGAAATGTAGGAATTAATCTCAACCGTTGGATTATTACATCCAACAGCCAAGACTAACGGGATGATGGGTAGGTTAGGAGATTGGGTTTGGGTAATGGGTTGAACCGGATTTTTTGGGGTGTCTTTTGGACTGGGTCTGCCGAATTTCGTTGGGCTTTTGGCATTTTTGGCCCAATTTTGATTTCCTCCTAAATTATACACTAAATTACCTAAAAATAAACTATTTTAACCTTAAATAATAATTAATCACAATTACATATTTGTCACGACCCTAGTTCACCAATCGTGAACCTGTCATGACGGCACCCAGTCCCCATGACTAGGTAAGCCTAACATGTTGCGGAATATACAAGTTTATGAACATTAAATAAGAAATAGCAGAAAAATAATATAAAAAGGGATGTAATCCGTGCCGCTTGGCACATACACCCGTCAAACATACTGTATAAAAATACCACCAAGACCCGGAATCCCACGGGTAACACAGACTAAAGAGAATATACAACTGTGGCTCTATGTGTAAAGAGTATCTAACAACGAAATGAAGAAAAAACATCTACTAATACTATCAGAATAGAAGGAAGGCCTCCGAATCCGCGGACGTAGCAGATCATACCTCGAGGTCTCCCAAAGTGCTGCTGAATTACCTAGTATGAGCCTGTCCTGATGTACCTGGATCTGCACAACAAAAGTGTGCAGAAGAATAGCATGAGTACACCACGGCGGTACTCAGTAAGTGCCAAGCCTAACCTCGATGGAGTAGTGACGAGGAAGGTCAGGCCCTATAGAGAGAAATAATAACAAAATGATAATGACAAAATAAGCAGTTTAAATGAGAATAAATTCTGAAATAACAACAATAAAGTGATTATTGCAACCTTCTACAATTAAGCTAACAACACGTAACAAAACTCAATCAACAAGTCCAGGACCTGTGGGAATTGAACCCACAGTCCCATTAACAGTACCCCTGGGTCTCCGGGAATCGAACCCGCAGCCCATGTCTCAATAAATCTCAGGATCTCCGGGAATCGAACCCGCAATCCATATCTCAATAACTCCGGATCTCCGGGAATCGAACCCGCAGTCCATATCTCAATAACTCAGGATCTCCGAGAATCGAACCCGCAGTCCATATCTCAATAAATCGGAATCTCCGGGAATCGAACCCGCAGTCCACCAACAATACCACTCCGGGTCTTTGGGAATCGAACCCACAGCCCTGGGATCTCCAGGAATCAAACCCGCAGTCCACAAACACAACAAACAAAGAAAATACACAGAGAGAATATAACATGCTTAACTACAACTTCACCGAAACTAGTGCCAACAATTATCAAGAAGTTCAAGTAAGACAATTAGGCAACTAGACAGTTAAATCCTATCTAATCATATTTTTCTAACTAATACTGGATAAAAGTATCGATTTAATCAGCTAAGAACAGGAATATCACTAATCGGACAATTCAAGTAAAGTATGTGTTGCAACAACCAGCGCATGTACACGTCGTCACCTCGCGTACAAGGCATTTAAACTATCACATAATATCCTATGGGGTGAAAGTTCCCCCACACGAGGTTAGACAAGCCACTTACATCAACTCCGGTACAAAACCGCTAAGAGACAACTCTCTTATAGCGAATGTCAGCCTCCACAGGTGTAGTATCTGATAAATATCAGTAGAATCATATCAAAATAGGCCAATTGGGCATTACCCAATCAAAACAACTCAAAATACACCAAAACTCACAAGTTTCCAAAACCCGACTTTCGGTACGCTTATCGAAAAATTACGAAAGTTACATATTCGGAACCCTCGTCTCAATACGAGTCTAAGCATATAAAGTTTACTAAATTCGGACTCCATTTGCTCATTCAAACCTTTGCGTTTTCTAAGTTTTAAGCCTAGGGTGAAAACCCACATTAAATACCCCAAATTCCTCTATTTTCATGAAAAACTTGCATAATATTATCAACAACAATCATAATTGGAGTCCATAATTGATTACCTGAAGAAACCCCTCGAATTCTCCTTCAAAATCGCCCAATTCGCACCTTAAGCCGAGCCCTCAAATGTTTGGAATGTTTCTGAAATTTCTCATTTCTGGTATAATTATACCCTCTGCGATTTTCGCTTCTGCGAACTATTTTCCGCTTCTGCGGAACCGCTTCCGCGACACTTTGTCGCTTCTACGAACCCCAGGCCTGGCTGGACCATTCCGCTTTTGCGATCCCAGGGACGCTTCTACGCGTCCGCTTCTGCGATCGAGCAGCCGCTTCTGCGATAAATCTCGCTCCTACGAACCATAGTCCGCTTCTGCGGACTCGCATAAGCGATCTTGCATCCGCTTCTGCGGATTTCCCAATTTCGCCTCTTGACCGCTCCTGCGGTCTCAACCTCGCACCTGCGATGCCGCCTTAGCGGACAGATGTCCGCTCTTGCGAACAAACATGCCTCCGCGCTTCCAATTCCGCTTCAGCGGACTCGCCTCTGCGGTTCCATTTCCGCAGGGGCGGAAACAACAGAAACAGAACTCCTAAACCTGCGATTTCCATGTTTTCTTCCCGTTTAACCATCCGAAATCACCCCGAGGCCCCCGGGACCTCATCCAAACACGCCAACACATCCTAATACCTTATTCGAACTTGTTCCAATCCTCAAAACACGTCTAACAACATCAAAACCCATAATTCACACCGAATTCAAGCCTAAATTCCTTAAAACTTTCCGAATTACACATTCGATCTAAAACCCGACCAAACAATGTCCGAATGACCTGAAAATTTCCGGACATATCCAAAATCACATAACAAAGCTACAGAAATTGTCGGAATTCCATTCCGACCCTCGGATCAAAATCTCACCTATCGTTCGGATTCGCCAAAATTTCAAACTTCGGCATTTCAAGCCTAATTGAGCTACGGACCTCCAAAATACATTCCGAACGTGCTCCCAACCCCGAAATCACCTAACAGAGCTAATGGAACCATCGGATTTCCATTCCGAGGTCGTCTTAACACTATTCCAGCTACGGGCCATTTTCCAATTATAAAGCTTCTATTTAGGGACTAAGTGTCCCAAAACACTCCGAATTCCAGAACCGACCTTCCTGGTAAACCACAATAGCAGAAATGAACTTAGGGGAACAGTTAAATTGGGGATCCGGGCTTAATTTTCTAAAATGACCGGTCGGGTAGTTACATCTTCCCACACCTAAAAAATTCGTTCGTCCTCGAACGAGCATTGAAAACATACCTGGAGTGGTGAAAAGATGAGGGTACTGGCTGCGCATATCCTGCTCGGTCTCCCAAGTCGCCTCCTCGACCGGCAGACCCCGCCACTGAACCTTTACCAAAGCGATGTTCTTTGACCTTAGCTTTCTGACCTGCCTGTCTAGAATGGCTACCGGCTCCTCAACATAAGACGGATCCTTGTCTAGCTGAACAGAAGTGAAATCCAACACATGCGACGGGTCACCATGGTATCTCCGGAGCATGGAGACATGAAATACGGGGTGAACTCCGGCTAGGCCGGGAGGTAAGGCCAACTCATAAGCAACCTCCCCAACACGCCACAAAATCTCAAAAGGGCCAATAAATCAAGGACTCAGCTTTCCTTTCTTCCCAAACCTCATAACGCCCTTCATGGGCGAGACTCGAAGCAGAGCCCGCTCGCCAACCAAAAAAGCCACATCGTGAACCTTCTTGTCCGCATAACTCTTTTGTCTAGACTGGGCTACACGAAGTCTGTCTTGAATCACCTTGACCTTGTCCATAGCATCCTGAACCATATCAGTACCTAGCAGTCTGACCTCGCCCGGCTCGAACCAACCCACAGGAGACCTGCACCTCCTACCATATAGGGCCTCATACGGTGCCATCTGAATACTGGACTAGTAGTTGTTGTTATAAGCAAACTCCGCCAGTGGCAAGAAGTGATCCCATGAACCTCCAAACTCAATCACGCACGCACGGAGCATATGCTCCAAAATCTAAATAGTGCGCTCGGACTGCCCATCAGTTTGGGGGTGAAATTCTATGCTCAGCTCCACCCGAGTACCTAACTCCTGTTGTACGGCTCTCCAGAACCGTGAAGTGAACTGAGTGCCTCTATCTGAAATGATAGAAACTGGAATACCATGCAGCCGAACTATCTCTCTGATGTAGATCTCCACTAGTCGCTCCGATGAATAAGTAGTGCTCACGGGTATGAAATGGGCGGACTTGGTCAGCCGATCCACAATGACCCAAATGGAATCAAACTTCCTAACAGTCCGTGGAAGTCCAGATACAAAGTCCATGGTGATGCGCTCCCACTTCCACTCGGGAATCTCGATCTGTTGCATCAATCCACCCGGACACTGATGCTCATACTTCACCTGCTGGCAGTTGAGGCATCTAGAAACATAATCAACTACATCCCTCTTCATCCGCCTCCACCAGTAATGCTGTTTCAAGTCCTGATACATCTTCGCGGCTCCCGGATGGATGGAATACCGCGAGCTATGGGCCTCTACTAGAATCAGCCCTCGAAGATCATCTACATTGGGCACACAGATGCGCCCCTGCATCCTCATAACTCCATCATCTCCGATGGTAACATCTCGAGCATCACCACGCCGAACCCTATCTTGGAGGACAAGCAAATGATGGTCGTCAAACTGACGCTCGCTAATGCGATCAAATAAAGAAGACCGAGAAACCACACATGCTAGAACCAGGCTGGGCTCCGAACCAGTCTAACAAACTGCTTGGCTAAAGCTCGAACATCCATCGCCATAGGCCTGTCCGAAGCTGGTAGATATGCCAAACTTCCCAAACTCTCTGCCCAACGACTCAAGGCATCGGCAACCACATTAGCCTTGCCCGGATGATAGAGAATAGTAATATCATAGTCCTTCAATAGCTCCAACCATTTCCTCTGACGCATATTCAGGTCCTTTTGCTTAAGCAAGTGCTGCAAGCTCCGATGATCAGTGTAGATCTCACAAGGAACCCCATACAAGTAGTGACGCCAAATCTTCAAGGCGTGAACAATGGCGGCTAGCTCCAAATCATGAACAAGATAATTCTTCTCATGCACCTTCAGTTGTCTGGACGCGTAGGCAATCACCCTACCATCCTGCATCAATACTGCACCGAGTCCAACTCATGAGGCATCGCAATATACCGTATAGGACCCCGAACCTGTAGGCAACATCAATATAGGGGCCGAAGTTAAAGTTGTCTT
>JASVEL010007285.1:0-100000 GCA_032618575.1 Nicotiana noctiflora
ACGCCTCTTTATTTTCAGCAACTGGCTGGACTGTAACTTCTGTCAACCCTATGGACTCATCCAGTTCAATAGGGACTGGAGTGAGTGTTTCAGCCAGTGTGGCACTTTTCTCTCTTTCTTTCTCAGCATCAAGATCTCTACCACTTCTCGGAGTCACTGGCATCAGCTACTTTGGGACTTGGTCTTTTAGGTTTGTTTGTGTATCTGGAGGCAATGTCCCATGATGATGATTGTTAAGTGACATAGCAATCTGGCCCATCTGTACTTCCATATTCTTGATCGCTGCGTCATGTGCATCAAATCTTTCATTCGTTTGGCATTTGACCCAATTACCTACTGCATCATAGCTTCCAACCTTGCGAACCCATCGTCATGTCTACCCCCTTACTGTGGTGAAGGTGGATGATATCCCTACTGCTGATTGCTAAAATTCTGAGGTCTAGGATATGGAGCCATGTTGTGTGGTGGCCTCATACGTGCTGCATTATATTGTGGCTGATGAGGCCCAAACTGTTGTGGAGCCTGCTGACCCCAACTCTGGTTACCTTGTCGATGCCCTCCATAGTTAGCCACATAATTTATGTCTACATGCTGATGATGATGTTCTTGGTCTGCAGCCCATGGATTACCTATGGCTTGGCTAATGCAAGATGTGCATAAACCACCATTGGTAGTGTCTACAATATTAAACTTGCTGCTTAACCCTTGATTAGATCCACCTTCTTTGTCAGGATGCTCATTTGTGTTAATAAAGTTGCCAAGTTCTCCTCTAGAGTGTTGGATGGATTCAGAGGTACAGAGTGTACCACTGGAGTGATAGGAGCATTACTGGTTATCCACCCAGAATTATGAGCTATCTTGTCTAGCAAATTTTGGCCCTTTCTCCAAGTCTTGCTCCGAAAAGCCCCACCTGCTGAAGCATCTACAATATTCTTCATACTGTCTGAAAGCTCCATGTAGAACCTTTGACCCAACATCTGCTCAGGAATCCCATGGGGAGGGAACATAACAAGCATACCCTTGAATCTACCCCAAGTTTCATGTAATGTCTCCATTGGTTTCTGCTTGAAGCTCACAATCTCATCAATTTGTGGAGCTGTCTTGTTATGTGGATGAAACTTGTTGTGGAATTGCTTGACTAACTTATCCCAAGTTGTAATAGAGTTTATGGGGAGTGAGTTTAGCCATACCTGTGCAGCTCCTGTAACCGAGAACGGAAAGAGCAATAGTCTGATGGCTTCCGGAGTCACATTCGGTTGCCTTTGTGTCTTGCATATCGAGAGAAAGTTCTTCAGGTGCTGTTGTGGATCTTCAACCTGAGACCCAGAGAATAATCCCTTGTTTTTCAACAAGTGGAGCATGTTGTTAGTAATCTGGAAAGACTGAGCTTGAATTGCTGGCACAATAATGGCAGTTGCCAAATTATCCGATGTGGGTTGTGCCAAGTCATATAGTGCACCTTCCTGTGCCTCCTGCGCCTCTTGCATATTTAACCCGGCTTCTTGGTTTGGTTCATTTACGTCACCCATGTCAAAGCCTAGTTTGTTTGGTTGTTGAGATTGCTGAATTTGTTTGATAGCCTTGCTACGTGCCCGGAAAGTTTGCTCGGGGTCTGAGAGTCCTTCAATTAGTTCTCCAGTCCTTGCAGATTTTCTAGGCATGCACCTGAGTACACAAATCAATAACCATCAAAATATTCAATGTAAAGTGTATAAAGAACGTGACTACAAAAGAATCTTGAAGTTCTGTCAATGGAAATTGATAATTCCGTTAATTCCCCGGCAACGATGCCAAAATTGATTCACGTCCAATCAACGGTCGTAGTCAATATAACCTGGTCGAAAAAGTCCAGAATCGATCCCACAGAGAATTAACCTGCCAATTACAATGTTCAAAACCCAAGAACACTTCCGAATCAAGTTCCCAAAATTTTGAGTATGTGTTTATGTGTATTTCAAACTACTACTTTTGCAAAAATTAAAAAGGCTTAAAAGAAAGAATCGAATGTTAAGTAATATAATATGGAAAGAGACTGAGGTATTGATTTCCCCTATTGATGGAATCCCTTACCGTTATGCTCATACAAATTGTTAATACATTCTATCAATCATGAATGCTATTTGTATGGTAACCCTCTCCCGAGCAATTACAATAATATACAAGTGCACTCTCCCGAGCTACCCTAGCCAGCTTTAATTTGAATAGTTCACATAAGATTGCACCCAAGACTTCGTTATTCCTAACCCCGTCTTTACGCCTAAAGTTATAGATTCCTCCAATAACCTAGGTGTGGTGTTGTTCAACAATATACCTAAATATGCACTCTTTCCAAGTTATGCTCACTAAATAGTCATCGCTAATTGGGACGTCTACCAATTAACTACAACAAGAATGAAGTTGAACAAATAGAAATATAGCTAACAACTTGTAATCAGATAAACGATAAGTTCATCACTCAATAGGTTTCATCAAAACCTTAGAACGGATATAGCTACTCATGCTCAAAGAAACAAGAATAATAATTGAATTCATAAATAAATACTTGATATAAAATAAAGGAATGAGTTGAGAGAGTTCTCTCTTACTAATTGTCTTGCAAAAGTAGTGAAAAATAGACAACATGCCTCTATTGGTCAAACTAGGAGTTTATGTAGAAGTTTTTGGGCTAAAAAACTCAATTTGTACACAACTAGGAAAGCATTCTGCGGCGCCTTCCGCGGTTCGTCCGCGGCCGCGGGCAAACCGCGAACATAGTAGTACTCTGATTCTTCCAAAAAGTATAGAAAGCTTGATTTATCGCGGTTCATGCGCGGTTGCGAGTGAACCACGGATGAACAGTACTTCAGATTCTTCTTCAGTTCTTCAAGCTCACTTCACTTTAACTCTTCACTTGGCTGTTTCATCAACATGTGACTCCAAAATAGCACCTCTTAGCATCCAACTGTTCATGTGTACCTAGAACACACCAATAAACACTAATCAAAGCATTTTGTCATCATAAACAACATTAATTCAACAACAAAGTGTGATTATTTACGGCATAATTATAGTCAAATTCACCTATTATCAACATAGCAGGACATGGCAAGGCATGGCCATGGCACGGGTTAGGACGTGGCAGGACATGGCAGGGCGAGGCCATGGCACGGGTCAGGACGTGTCAGGACGTAGCATGACATGGCAAGGCGTGGCCATGGCATGGGTCAGGATGTCACAGGATGTAGCAAGACATGGTAGGGAATGGCCATGGCACGATTTCGGACGTCGTAGGACATTGCAGGACATGGCAGGGCATGGCCATGGCATGGGTCAAGACGTCGCAGGACGTGGTAGGGCGTGGCCATGGCATGGGTCAGGATGTTGTAGGACATGGCAGGTCGGGGCCATGGCACGGGTTAGGACGTCGCAATACATAGCAGAACATGGTAGGACATGGCCTTGGCACGGGTCAGGACGTAGAAGGACGTGGTAGGACATGGCAGTGCGTGGCCATGGCACAGGTCAGGACGTGTCTGGATGTAGCAGAACATGGCAGGGTGTGGCCATGGCATGGGTGTGGACATAACATGACGTAGTAGGACATGGTAGGGCGTGGTCATGGCACAGGTCATTATGAAGTAGGATGTGGTAGGACATGGCAAGGGGTGGCCGTGGCACGAGTGAGGACATTGCAGGATGTAGCACGACATGGCAGTGGCACGGGTCAGGATGTCACAGGACATGGCAGGGCATGGCCATGGCATGGCTCAGGACGTCGCAGGACGTAGCAGGACATGGTATGGCGTGGACATGGCACGGGTCAGGACGTGGCAGGACATGGCAGGACATGGCATGGTGTGGCCATGGCACGGGTCAGGACGTCGCAGGACATGGTAGGGCGTGGCCATGGCACGGGTCAGAACTGTGCAGGACATAGCAGGACATGTTGGGGCGTGGCCGTGGCACGGGTCAGGACGTGGCAGGACATGGCAGGGCGTGGCCATGGCATGGGTCAGGACGTGTGAGGACGTAGTAGGACATGGAAGGACATGGCAGGGTGTGGCCATGGCACAGGTCAGGACGTGATAGGACATGGTAGGGCGTGGCCATGGCACGGGTCAGGACGTCGCAGGACTTGGCAGGACATGGTAGGTCGTGGATATTGCATGGGTAAGGACGTCGCAGGACATGCCATGGCGTGGCTATGGCATGGGTCAGGATGTCGCACGATGTAGCAGAACATAACAGGACGTGGCCATGGCATGTGTCAGGACGTGGCAGGGCGTGGCCATTGCATGGGTTAGGGTGTGTCAGGACATAGCAGGGCGTGGCCATGGCACAGGTCAGGACGTCACAGAATATAGCCGGAAATGGCACGGCATGGCCATAGCATGGGTCAGGACATCGCAGGACATGGCAGGGCGTGGCCATGGCATGGGTCAGGACGTCGTAGGATGTGGTAGGACATGGTAGGGCATGGCCATGGCATAGGTCAGGACGTAGCAGGACATGGCAGGGCATGGCCATGGCACGACTCAGGATGTTTTAGGACGTTAGAATACATGGCAAGGCGTGGCCATAGCACGGGTCAGGACGTGTTAGGACGTAGCAAGATATGGTAGGCCGTGGCCATGGCACGGGTTAGGACGTGGCAGGACATGGTAGGGCGTGGCTATGGCACGGGTCAGAACGTCAGAAGACGTAGCAAAACATGGTAGGGCAAAGCCATGGCATGTTTCAGGACGTCGCATGACGTTGCAGGACATGGCAACGCATGGCCATGGCACGTGTTAGGATGTTGCAAGACACGACAGGACATGGTAGGGTGTGACCATGGCATAGGTTAGGACGTCATAGGACATGACAAGGCGTGGTCGTGGCATGGGTCAGGATGTCGTTGGATGTGACAGGAAATGGCAGGGCGTGGCATAATATGGGTCAGGACATGTTAGGACGTAGAAGGATATAGAAGGGCATGGCCATGGCACGGATCAGGACATGTTAGGACATAGCAGGTCATGGTAGGGTATGGCTATGGCACTGGTTAGGATGTCGCATGACGTGGTAGGACATGGCAGGGCGAGGCCATGACACAGGTCAAGATGTGTCAGTACGTAGACGGACATGGCAGGGCGTGGCCATGACATGGGTAAGGACGTCGCAGAATGTAGCAGGATGTGGCAGGACGTCTCAGGGCGTAGCTATAGCACGGGTCAGGATGTGTCAGGACATAACAATACATGGCAGGGCGTGGCCATGGCATGGGTTACAACATCGCAGGACATAGTAGGACATGGCAGGGTGTGGCCATGTCACGGGTCATGATGTGTCAGGGTGTAGTATGTCAGGATGTGTCATGACATGGCACATTTCAAGAGGTCTCAGGATGTTGTAGGACATGGCGAGGCATGGCCATGGCACGGGTCAGGATGTTACAGGACGTGGCCACAGGATGCGTCAAGACATCATAGGACATGGCTGGACAAGGTCATGGCATGGGTCAGGACGTGTTAGGAAATGGCCATGACATGGCAGGGCTTGGCCATGGCATGGCTTAGGATGTCGCAGGACATAGCAGGACATGGCAAGGCATAGCCATGGCACGGGTAAGGACATGGCAGGACGTGGTAGGACACGACAAGGCAAGGCCGTGGCACGGATCAGGACGTGCCAGGACGTAGCATGACATGGCAGTGCGTGGCCATGGCATAGGTCAGTACATCATAGGCTGTAGCAAGACATGGCAGGGTGTGGCCATGGCATGTGTCAGGATATAGCAGGACATGGAAGGGCGTGGCTATGGCACGGGTCAGGACGTCACAGGATGTAGCACGACATGGTCGGGCATGGCCATACCATGTGTCAGGACATCACATGACGTGGCAGGACATGGTAGCGCGTGGCCATGGCACAGGTTAGGATGTTGTAGGACACTGCAGGATATGGCAGGGCGTGACCACGCATAGGTCAGGACGTCGCAGGACATGACAAGGCATGGTCATGGCACAGGTCAGAATGTCGATGGATGTGACAAGACTTGGCAGGGCGTGGCAAGGCGTGGCCATGGAATGGGTCAAGATGTGTTAGGACGTATCAAGACATGGCCGGGCGTGGCTATGGAATAGGTCATGACGTAGAAGGACATGGAAAGGCGTGGCCATGGCATGGGTCAGGACGTAGCAGGACATGGCAAGGCGTGGCCATGGCACGAGTTAGGACGTAGCAGGACATGGCAGGGCGTGGCCATAGCATGGGTTAGGATGTGTTAGGACATAGCAAGACATGGCCGGGCGTTGCCATGGCACGGGTCAGGACGTTGCAAGATGTAGCACGACATGGTAGGGCATGGCCATGGCACATGTTAGGACGTCGCATGACATGGTAGGACATGGCAGGGCAAGGCCATGGCACGGGTCAGGACGTCACAGGATATGGCAGGACATGGCATAGCGTGGCCATGGCACGGGTCAGGACATTGCAGGACACGGCAGGGCGTGGCCATGGCACGGGTTAGGACGTCGCTAAAAGTGGAAGGACATGGCTGAGCATGGCCATTGCACAGGTCAAGTAGTGTTAGGGCGTAGCAGGACATGGTGGGGCGTGGCGATGGCACGGATTTGGACGTCGCAGGACATAGAAGGACATAGCAGGGCGTGTCCATTGCACAGGTTAGCACGCCACAGGACGTGGCAGAACGTGGTAGAGCATGGCCATAGCACGGGTCAGGACGTCGCATGACATGGTAGGGTGTGCCCATGGTGGCATAAGTCAGGACGTCGCAGGATGTAGAAGGACATGGTAAGGCGTGGCCATAGCACGGGTCAGGACGTGGTAGGACATGGTAGGGCGAGGACATGGCCGGATGTGGGCTTTTCTTGGGTTAGGACGTGTCAAGACATGGCCATGGCACATTTCATGATATGTCAGGATGTTTGAGGACATAGCAGGGCGTGGCCATGGCACGGGTCAGGACATCGCAGGACAAGGGCATGGCAAGGGTTAGGATGTGTTAGGACATGGCCATTATGGAAGGACATGGCAGGGCGTGGCCATGGCATGGGTCAGGACGTGGCAAGATGTGGCAAGACGTGGTAGGACATGGCAGGGCGTGGCCATGGAACAAGTCAGGACGTGTCAGGACGTGAAAGGACATAGTCGAACATGGTATGGTGTGGCTATGGCATGGGTGTGGACATCACAGGACGTAGTAGGACATGGCAGGGTATGGCCATTGCATATGTCAGGATGAAGCATGATATGGCAGGAAATGGTAGGGCGTGGCCATGGCACGGGTCAGGATGTTGCAGGATGTAGCACCACATGGCAGGGCGTGGCCATGGCACGGGTCAGGACGTCACAAGACATGGCAGGGCATGGGTCAAGATGTCGCATGACGTAGCAGGACATTACAGGGTGTGGCCATGGCACGGGTCAAGACGTGGCAGGATGTGGCAGGACATGGCAGGGCATGGCCATGGCACGGGTAAGGACGTGTCAAGATGTAGCAGGACGTGGCAGGTCTTGGCAAGGCGTGGCCATGGAACGAGTTAGGACGTCACAGGGCATAGCACGACTTGGCAGGGTGTGGCCATGGCGCGGGTCAGGACCTCATAGGACGTGGCAAGACATGGCAGGGCGTGGCCATGGCACTGGTCAGGACGTCGCAGGACATGGCAGGGCATGGCCATGGGACGGGTCAGGACTTTGTAGGACGTAGTAAGACATGGCAGGGCGTGGCCTTGGCACAGGTCAGGACGTGTCAGGACATAGTAGGACATGGTAGGACATGGCAGGGTATAGCCATGGCGCAGGTCAGGGCGTGATAGGACATGGTTCGCCGTGGCCATGGCACGGGTTAGGACGTGTCCAGAAATTGCAGGACGTGGCTGGGAATGGCCATGGCACGAGTTAGGGCATCGCAAGACATAGCAGGAGATGGCAGGGTGTGGCTATTGCACGGGTCAGGGCATCGCAAGACGTAGCAGGACATGGCAGGGCGTGGCAATGGCACTGGTCAGAACGTTGCAGGACATGGCAGGGCGTGGCAATGGCACTGGTCAGAACGTTGCAGGACATGGCAGGGGGTTTCCATGGTACGGATCAGGACATCGCAGGACATGGCATGGCATGACCATGGCATGGGTCAGGATGTCGCATGACAGGGCAGGACGTCGCAGAACATGGCAGGATGTGGCAGGACATGGCAGAGAATGGCCATGGCACGAGTCAGGACATGTCAGGACATAGCAGGACATGGAATGGCATGGCCATGGCACGGGTCAGGACGTCGCAGGATGCAGCAGGGTGTGGCAATGGCATGGATCAGGACATCGCAGGACATTGCAGGACATGGCAGGTGATAATAGTTGAATTTGACTATAATTATGCCCTAAATAATCACACTTTGTTGTTGAATTAATGTTGTTTATGAAGATAAAATGCTTTGATTAGTGTTTATTGGTGTGTTATAGGTACATATGATACATTGGATGCTAAAAGGAGCTATTTTAGAGTCACATGTTGATGAAAAGGCCAAGTGAAGAGTTGAAGTGAAGCGAGCTTGAAGAATCAAAGAAAAATTAGAAGTATTGTTCATCCGCAGTTCACTCGCGACCATGGATGAACCGCAAAAAAACAAGCTCTCTGATGTTGACTATGGTCATCATTAATTGTCATGTCATCATCATTCAAATATTCTTCCGCATCCACAACTCGATTCTCATTTGAGGCATTTACAACACCGCCTTTTCCAATCCTAGTTGTCACAACCATCACATGATTGTTCCCTCCCTTCGGATTCACCACCGTGTCACTTGGTAGTGCACCTTTAGATCGGGAGTTCAAAGATTGAGAAAGTTGGCCGATTTGAACTTCCAAATTCCGGATTGAAGTATTGTGAGAAGCTAGTTGGGCATCCGAATCTTGATTCTTTTTCATCATTTGCTAGAACATGACTTCAATTCAACCCATATCATTGCCCGAAGAACTTGATCATTGTGAATGGAAAGGGGGTGGATTGCCTTATTGTTCCAATTGCTATTATTACCACTCCAATTGCTATTATTACCACTTCAACCCAATTGCTATTATTACCACTCCAATTGCCACCACTATTTCCTTGATTGTTCCAATTATTGCCTTGATTGTTCCAATTTTTTCTTTGATTGTTCCAATGTCCACCATCATTCCTATTGTTCTTATTATTCCAATTACCTCTTCCTTGTTGGTTCCCCAAATTACCTTGGGAACGCCATTGTTGAATTTTTTGATTCCCTCTATTGCCTTGGAAATTGTTCACATATTGGCAATCTTCATCTTGATCATCAAAGCCATCATTAGAAAATCCTCCATCATTGTTGTTCTCATTTTGATCACATTGGCCTTGTTGCGCTTGTTGCCCTCTATTCCTTCTTTTCAACATTGGGACATTCTCCATAGAATACACTTGGCGTGGATTTTTCACTTGTTGAAGTTGAGCTTTTGCCAATTGATTCATGGTTTTAGTGAGCTCGGCAATGGCTTGTCCGTGCTCATGCAACTCTTTATGTAGATGAATAACATTCGGATCTCCTTGAGGTACATTCGCCCGACTTTGCCATGCTGAAGAAGTGTCGTCCATTTGGTCCATAACATCACATACTTCCTCTAAAGATAACTTCATGAAATTGCCTCCCACTAATTGGTTCCCAATGCATTGGTTCGCCGTGTTGATCCCCCAATAGAAAGTTTGTTGAACCATAGCATCGGTCATGTCATTGTTAGGGCACTCTTTCACAATAGTCCGGTACCTCTCCCAAATTTCATGTAACGACTCCGTTGGCTCTTGCTTGAAGGCTAGAATCTCATCTCTCAAGGCCGCCATGTGAGTCGGGGAAAAGAACTTGGCAATGAACTTGTCCACCAATTCATCCCATGTAGTGATTGAGTGATTCGGCAACCTCTCCAACCAATTCAGCGCCTTACCCCTCAATGAGAAAGGGAAAAGCCGCAATCGCAAAGCATCTTCAGACACATTTGTTTGTTTGCTTCCCCAACAAGTATCTACGAACCCCTTCAAGTACTTGTAGGCATTTTGATTGGAGGTGCTCGTAAAATACCCTCTTTGCTCCAATAGTGTCATCATCACATTTGTAATTTGAAAGTTCCCTTCCCGGATTCGGGGAGGAACAATGGCACTAGCATATCCTTGGGTTGTCATTGCTCTTGGCGCAACCCTTGGCGATGGCGGAGGAGGGTCTGAGATTTGGTCCTGTTGATTAGCATTAGGATTTCAGGCCCTTTGTGGTACATTTTGTACCGGAAAGTCATCTTGCTCAAGGTCCTCTACCTACTCCCCTGCCATGGCATCGCCAAGGGGAATATTAGCATTTGCCGCCATTTGTACCTGTTAGATTGAGTTAAGAAAATTAGTAAAAGAAGAAAAGAAGAAGCAAAACACAACACTAGGAATGCAATTAATCAACTCCGTCAACTCCCCGGCAACGTCGCCAAAAAGTGATCGTAGCAAACTCAACCAGAAGGAATGAGCAGGCACAACTACTTTTACCCGAATATTGGTTCGGGGTGAATCCACATGGAGTTAGATATTGGAGTGAGAAATTACGTTGCACTAATATTGTGGTTTAGCTTCTAATTTGACTTCAAGCTTTTTTGTGTTTCCTCTTTACAAAATAATTTATCAACTACTATTATGAAATCCAGATTATGCTAAGATTAATTCTAAGTGTAATATGCAAATGGAAAGGGGACTAGGGAAGTAGCATTTACCTAGGTGGAATAACAAATGGGTAATGAAGTTCAATGCAAAGATGATGTAATGGGATTATTGGATAACCGTTGCTCTATGTATTCATTCTGACACCTCTCTGTAGAGAGAACAATTTTGCCCAATTGACTCTCTCGAGACCAATTGGGTAGGCTAATTTGCCCAAGCAACTTTAGGCTCAAGTTGGGTAATTACTCTCTCGAGGTTTATACCCATTACTTGAGACTGCCATTCTCATGGGTCCATCCCAAATCCTTGTTGGAATTGATTGAGAGGTTTTAGACTCTCTTTCTCAAGTAGAGCCCAAACCCACAAAACTAGATTTAGTGTTTGCAACCACAAAATCCCAATGGAAAAATATTCAATCAACCCAAATCCTAACACCCACAATCATCTAAGCATTTAATAATACAACCCATTAATTACCCATACTAGGGTTGGGCTACAACCCTAGATATGGGATTAGCTAGCCTTGGAAATTGAAGATGATGAAGAAATTAAAGATGAAATTGACATAGTAATGGATTACAATTTAAATCTAATGTTAAAATACTAAGAAATTGCCCAAAATAGGCGTATATTGTGTTCTCACGAGCTCAGCCGTCACTATGTAATGTTTGACATAACCTTAAAAGGTAAAAGAAGCCATTTATAATACATAGTAATTTCCAGACAAAAGTACCCCTGCGGGCCTCACGCGGATCGCACACTTTTAACGTGCGGCCGCGTATGGCATTTGGGCTTCAAAAAGACTGGTGCTGGAACAAGTCACGCGGACCGCGTACATTTGTCACGCGTCCGCGTAGGTACAGTAATGCGGACCGCGTGGAGATGGAACGCGGCAGCACTGTCTAAATCTTCTGACTGCTGACTCTCTTGATTCCTCACCCACATGGGCCGCACCGATTTGGCACGCGGCCGCGTGGGATTGTTCCTTGAATAGTTTTTCTCTGGTCTTCATCATTGCGGACCGCACAATAGTGGACACGGTCCGTGTGGATCTGCTTGTGAGCTGGGCCTTCTTTGAATCATTCCTGCGCGGCCGCGCACCAAGTCAGTGCGGTCGGCACAGTAGAAGCTGTGAGTGATCCATTCTCTAAATCGACCTGTGCGGCCGCACACCAAAACAGTGCGGTCCGCACAGGATTCTTTAGAGTCCTTCAATCTCTTCCTTTGGCGCTTAGCCAGTTTCACTCCTTTTTGCGCCGATTTGACAGTATTTGTCCTTTTTTCACTCAAACCTGCAAAATAGCGCACTTGTAAGCAATTCTAGGCCAGTTCAACACATTTTATGCACAAAGATCGAGTAAGAAGTGATTTAAAATCATGCAAAATTCTTAGTTATCACGTGGAAGCTGGTACAAATAATGAAAGGTGGGCCGCTTTTTCGGGACCTATTCTCTTAATAGGCGGCAAAACGAAATAGGAAAGGGGCCGAGCTGACTAATGAGTGCCTTTTTATCCTTTATTTAAAAGGCTCTCGTGTGGAGCTAACATGGCTCGCTAGATACAAATATAGCCAAATCAAGATGAGATGGGACGGCCGTTCAAAGGCCGCAGCGGGACTACCATAGGAGAGCCCGCCCCCGCTATATAACATAGAAAGAGATTCCCGTATAGTAGTAGTCTCTATGTGAATCTCTTCCCGACCGACCAGGCCGAATCGAGGCACCACTTGGGATGGGAATGGCTCAGCCCATATGCATCATTTGATGAAAGCACTCCAGTCGCCTCCGATGATTGGTTTGTCAACCACGCTTTCTCTCCCTCAAAACAATGCTCTGAACAATAAAATGTGCAATTCCGCCCCCTTCTCCCATGCTGAGTCACAGGCAGCACCTCGGAAAGTACGAACGAGCCACATGCAGGGAAACTTGCATGCGTGGTTCTGGCCGGGGACCCCGGTATACTGTACTTATATGTGTAGGTTCCCGTAATTTGAGTGAGATTGTCATGGCACAAAAGCAGATATGGTCATGTATTCCCTTGTTCCCTATATTGGTTATGTTCTTTATATCTCATCTAGCAAAAACTAATTGAGCTCCGTTTGATCTCCTGGAAGAGAAAGCTAAATCAGTTGCAGGCTATAATGTAGAATATGCGATGGATGTGATCCTTAATAGTTCACTATTTGCGGAAGCCAATGTCCTGGGGTCTTGGGGACTCATTCTGACTAAAACAAGGGGCGGGTCTTTACCAACTTCCGAATATTCTATTTTAGGGAAGACAAAAAAGGTGAGTGCGTAGCGCGAAAGGTTGCTTTACTAAGTAAGATAAGACAAGAAGCAAGGGTGCAACAGCTGCAAGAAGTTGCTTCTTAGCGCATCCGTTTTCTTGCTTGTTGGCGCTTGACTAATAAGATAGAAAGAGCATTTCTTGCTTGTTTAGTAAAGTCTTGATTTTTGATAGGAGTAGGTGCTTACTAGGGCAGGGTACTTTTCATTCTTCATTCGAAACTAAGAAGTGTCGGGTCGGGGATTTCTGCCTTGTTATCAAACAGGGAGTTGGGTAAAGCAAACTCTCTCCATGGAGGAGCACGGGCTTAGTCAAGTAGAACCGGGTTGCACTGCTTGATGCTCCGATCGAAAAAAAATCAGTGGGGAAATGCCGGTATGATTGAATATGCGTTAGAAAGGTCAATCCCTCCCCTACGACACAAAAAAAACTGGGCCAAACTTCTATACTGCCCGCTTCCATAGAACAATATCGTGGCAACATAGACCTAAGTGGTCATATTGGATCCTTGGGAACCTTCACAAGTACGGCCAACCTAAATATATTTGAACGAAAATGCCGTGTCGTCTAGCGGAGCCTAGAAGAAGGTGACTCGCGCGGACATCTGACTCCTTTTCAATAGGAAAGAATAGCCAAACCAACCCAACTGGCTGGTCAATCTCAGAGATCTTATCGACTGGAAAACCGGAGACGAACGACCACGGTCCCGGCCTTACCAGCACCGCAGGTGTACTAATCAAAGAATCCACGAAACCAATATTATTTTATGACAAAATAAACCAAGCCTGAGCTGTTAAGACATCATGTTGATATTGATTGAGGAGTTTGATGGAGTTTAGCTGACTGAATCCATCCATAAACTTAGACCGCGGTAACCTTCGTAACCAAAGCATCACGACAACATCCAAATATGACCACGTAGGAATGCCGACCACTACATAAGCCACTAGTGGTTGAGAGAAAGAGAGCAGCACCTTGTATAGGTTGGGCGGAGCTTAAATAAGCAAGCCCCTATCAGAGAAAGCCATTGCGCACTAGCCTAGCTAGCTAACATTTTTCAGCTGGCTGTTATGTTAGTTGTAGCGCGCCTTCCCCTCTTCTCTCACTTTGGAAAGTTTTTTAGTATTTTCTGATGATGACCTAGTCGAGAGAGTATGATACATCAGTGTAAAAGATTTCCTTTTTTTGTGAGCTTGGTTTACTTGACCGAAGGGTGCAGTAGAACCTGAAGGAGAGGAATAAATACCTGGTCTATAATTTTTACAAAAGGAGGACCACTATTGGGAAATATCATCCTCCTTTTGGTCGTCATCAAAGAAGTTGATATCCGGGGCTTCCTCTTTCCCTTAAAAATAAAACCGGTGAAGTCCATCCTAAAGTTCAAAATCTACATCCAACACAAGAGGTTCCTGATGAGAACAAATTGTAAGGCGTTGAAAGAAACACTTAAGAAAGATGTCCCTCGCTGCAAAACATATTTTCGCTAGATGGCAAGCCCCTCTTTGACTTTGATATAGAACACATAAAGGGGGAGAGTCACAGTCTCCCTTATTTCCTAACAATAAAATTCTTTTTTTTGAAAGCCCAGTAACAATGTGATATTCCTTAGATAAGCAAGAAACTGAAGCCTCTCTTTTTATTTGTGATGTGCTGGCTTGAATTCACTTTCACTTTAGAAAAGGATTTATTTCTCCTCAAAGTAGGTGTTCGCTCCGCAACACGAACAGGTCGAGATGCGACATCAATCACATCGGGTGGAGCTATTCTCCCAAAGCAGAGCTTGAAGCAAGGGTCAGAACTTTAGGCGGGGGCCTCTATCGATAGAGCTAAAGCAGTCATTAATTAATCCACCCTCGACATACAAAGGAAAATGGCTGATCCAACTACAGAACAAATACGGACATAAACATAAAAAATATCGAACAGAGCGCCCACTCTAAAAAGTTGCCCTCCAGTATTCGTCCTGCAAACTACCCATCAATCATCTAACACCACCAACTATTCATAAAAGAGAAATAAATTAAAGAAATCAACTTCAAAAGAAAAGTCCCAATTACAGTTTAAAAGGATAGGAGTGAGTAAAAGGACGGTGAGAGTGAGAAAAATTCATTTCAAAAGAGAAAAACAAAGCTGACATTCGTTCTCTTCCTCTGTGCATCTCTGTGATGGGGCTCATCATAAGCTTTTTTTTTCTAGCTCTGAATAACATTTTCTTATTCTATTCTTCGTGTTCCATTGATCAGAAGCATCCAGCAGCGCCTCGCCGGTTTTGAATTCTAGCACAAAATGGCCAAAGAATCAATTAGTAATATGCCTTCTATTGCCAAAGACCTTATCTTCTCCTCTTGGTAAAAAGAGTTTCCATTTTGAGTTCGACAAAGTGAAAGAATCTATTTGATCATTCAAGTCAGATAGAATTTATCTATGCTAGGATCCGACCTACATGAACTTCTTTCTTCTCTTATGATATTTCTAATAGCGAGAAAAATAAATAATGGAGAATAGAATACAACTGTTGAGTACCAGCTTCTACTCTTATGAAATGTGGGCCTGACCACTTCCATTCTATTTAGAAAGTGAAAGTCCTTACCAGTGTAACAGTATGAGTAGACGGTGCTCTTATCTTTCCGGGTTCATAATCGATGCTATTGAATCTGCAGTTAAAGGAATATCACCAGTTCATTGAAAAAGAGTTCCGCTCACTTCATCCCTCTCGTTTCAGTTGAGTCACTTTGTCCCTTTGAGGGAGGTTTAGCCTGGCCTTCATGTCCCTTAAAAAAATAGAGCTTACCGGTTTATAGAATTGAGAAACAGATGTCTTAGCAAGGCTGTATGGAATAGAATGAAGTGTTAGGGTTCTAGTGGGAAGAAGGACAAACTGGTCCCCTAGTGGTCCTTATCTTATCATGCCACACATGGAGACATCTCAAATAGGTATATTGGTTTGGGAAGACGAGGGAAGAACATCCAACGTTTAGGTTTCTGAGTAGCTAAAGTTAAGATAGAATTTGTCATCACATCCTGGGGTTGAAGAATGAGCAGCTTTAAAAAGGATATGGCAAGCAGGAAGGAGAGTAGTAACGTCGTACTATCCATCTGAAGCAGTATCAGGCCAGGCACTGGTCTTTCTATCTTCTGGCTGTTCCCAGAAGGAATTTCCCAGCTTTTGAAATAATAGCAGTGGCACTCTCTTTCATCCATAGAGAAGGGGCTTATCCTTAGAAATTTGGAGCTTTGGCTTTGGGTTGGACCTGCACTAGTCCGAGAAGTGAGAGCACCAGGTTGGAAGATGCTGGTTCGAGAGGACCTGGAAAAATGCTAGTAAGAAGAAGGCTAGTTTGCTAGGTTGTAGATCTTCTCCCTTATTATTTATAGAGGGATCCCCTAAATTAAAATAAGATCTTTCTCCGCTCCATCAAAAGCCTAATTTAAAAAAATCAGCTCTTACTGTTCTTCGATCATTTCTCTTGAAGATCCGCTCTTGAGAACCTCTATCTCTTTCTTCAAATCCTCATTCGAAGCCTGTCAATCTTACATATAGTATATTCCTGCAAGTTCATCTTCTTTGATAGGATATTAGATTAGTCAGCAATCCAAGTTCCAGCTGGTTCTCAAACATCAGAGGTGGCCTTACTTCCTTATTAAAGAAAACATGTGGACATAAAAACAAATGAAATTGATAGAATAGAGGAAGATTAATGTGCAGCTGATTTTATACCAGCAAATTCAATTGTTCAGCTACTTCGAAAAAACTTACTATTATGGCTATGTAAGGGGACCGACTTCCCCTTTTTCAATCACCTCCTACCTTAAGGTAGGCCCACTGCTGAATACCCTCAATCGAAAGGTTAATGAGATTATATAACCCTATAGTATGAAAAGATGCACGGGGGATCACACCGCTTGGCCTAGGGTATACATTCAGATACGGAGGCATACCTAATTAACGATAAGAGCATAGATCTCCTCTCTCCTTCGGACCCTCTACCTCTACTTACCTTCCGCTCTTAAACAGCCTTCCAGCAAGGAGGAAGAGATAAAGAAGAAAATTCTCAAATTCCCACAAATGATTTGAATAAGCATTCCTTAGAGAGGGAATGTCGGATGAGACACTATTTGGCTTTCTTTCAGGAGTTGTAGATATTATCACCTTTAGCTGGTAGCTAGCAAAGCATCTATCCCCTATAGACGTATATAGTTGAGGGCAAACCGAGGTTTTACCCGCAACTTTTGTCTATGAATGTTCTTTCGCTTGGTTATGGGACTAGAGCGAATCGTCTCTTGTGCTACGGTCTAATATATGTGTCAGAGAGCGGATTCTCTTGCAGCGAATACGGGGCATGCCTCTGAGCCTATTGATTTAATTCCTAGCAAGTCCTGTCTCTCTCTTTCACTTAAAACACAGCCTATGATGATTCTCAATTCCTTTTTTTGAAACTTCAGTAGGCTCCCCCTTATTTGGCGATAAGGCTCATCAGTAGATTGACTACGAGGCTGAAGAGTCTTACTACAGGGGTTACCACTCAGTGTTGTTATAAGGGCAGGACGGCGAGAGGAGGAAGCTACTACTACCGGGCAAGATGTTAGTGGAAAAGAATAGGGTTTAGAGAAGAGGTCACAATCTACCACTACTACGTAATCTACTTCTACTGCTACTAGGAATTGATTCTCTTTCATGACTCTCATTCTCATTCTCTTTCCACCACTAGTAGAAATAGACAAGAGCATTCCCTGGAACAAGCCCACGAGACTTATTCAACAAGCGCCACTCAACTGCGCAAACTAAGCCCTCCATAAAAGTTCAAGGAAGTAAAGCTACATACTACTGCAAAGAGATGGGCTCTCTCCTTTCTATTTCTTGTGTGTTATTGATTTCGGGTTGAGACTTTGCTTGCTTACTATCACACTTCCTTCAGTGAGCTACTTAAGTTTTTATGTAAGGGGCACTCCTATCATATATTACCATTCTAACCTATCTTTGCTGGTAGATAAATGTGCTTAATTAGTTACCTGAATTAAAGAGGACTCTTGAATAAGTTGACTTCGCCTGGGCGTCATCTTTCCTTTCATTCACTAGTTGAGCAGTTCCTCCTGTCAGATAGAAGCTTTTCGTAGGAGTTATCACTTCCTCAATTAAGGGCATTCTAGTTCGACATGCTACCTTCTCGATGTATCGATTCTTGGTAGACAAGGCTGGTTTAGATCGAGACGCCCACCTTTCTATCCGGGGCTGAAGTTTTCTCTTTCTGTTGGAAAATGAGCTTCTGGCAAAACATCGAGAGGGAGTGCTACTGCTTCCTTAATTCATCAATTCCCATCTATGAAAGTGATCCAATTCGGTATCTTGCATACGAATTCATGTTGTCAACGAGGATCTTAGCCCCTTTCCTTATTGTTTTCCAGTAAAATGAAAAAAAAGGAATGCCTTTAAGTGAGAGCAAAATGTAGGAACGAAGCTTCCCGGAGTCCATCGATTCATTCCCAATCCCATCCCGTTCTCTCATCAACTTCAATAGCTTATTTTCCTTCGCAATTCAAGGTGATCTAAATATTATGTATACGGCCCTCACCTCCCCAGAAAGCGCCTTCGTTCTGCATCAATTGTAAAATAAAATATATCTCGATTGGACTAAGGAAGAACAAAAAATCTTGGCTCGATGATTATTTAGTTTCTCCTGTTACCTTGTTTCAAAGCTAGCGCCCCTGCTCTTTCTGTGAGTTGGCTACTCCGTTGTACGCTATCTTTCTCTTCATATCTGGCCACCCCGGTTCCTTTCTGCTTTTTTTCTTGCTATGGGATTAGCCTATTTGGTGTGGTTTGTTACCTAAAAACACCATACTTTCTTATTGGCGTTAGGGAAAAGTCGAATTTCTTTTTTAATCCCTGCGGAGTTTCACCCTTGAGACCAATCATCTATGTAAAATAGACGAGAGCGAGAAAAAAGGCTCGAGAGACCTATCTGGAATCAATTAACAAAAGCTTCACTTCACCTTCACAAGCACACGGTACTATACTAATGAAAGCCCTACATACCGAGGAACCACATGAAATGAAGAATAAAACTTCAAACTCGCTAGAATGCAATGTAAGGGTTACGACGGATGGGACCTTAATAAGGTAATTTCAAAGATAAGACGGACGACTCGGCTACCTTCCCTACTAAAAATCTTTCCCAACTGTCGCTCAAGCATTTTCATGCAACAAGAAAACAAAGAGTATCCTATTTCACACCATCCGAATGGGTTTCAAAGCAAGTAGTACGGCGCAATAGAGGAGCCCATTCAATTTCGTCTTTGTTTGTGAATATTAATGCGTCATGTCCTCATGTTGTATTATTCCCATTGACTGTGACCAAACTGCATTCCGAGTGTCTTTGAAGAGAAGAGAGAAATCTTCCCCTAAGATAGTCAGGAATAAATAGCTCTACAGAACAGGGAACATGAAGGAAAGTCAAAACCCTCGATAAGAAAAAGCAATCAGCCACTGTCACCGACCGGGACTCAAATCAGATGGTGGAGTACTATTCTACCACAATGGATAGCGCATCATCGAATCAAAGGACGAATAGAAAGCATTCCCCCTAGTTAAGAGTTCTTCTGCCCCGCCAACAGCTCTCCTGTCTCCCAGGTGCTCATGTTACTTAACAAAAAAACATGAAAATGACGACGTAGGGTAGAAACCCTTTGTGACTGCAATCGTACGTTTTCGTCTTAAGAGAAATAACCTCTGAATCCGGTTTTGTCATTAGGATAGGAGGGAAAGCAACCGCTTGACGGGGAGCTTTCCTGGCCGCCATCGATGACTTGGGGAACCTTTATGTCATCATTCACCTATGAAATCCCAGGTTTTTGAAAACGAATTTATTTCATTTTGATATATCTATTTTTCATATAAATCTATGGGTACACTGATCTCCATGTGAGATTTCTTTTGTCATTTTCTTTATACGATATTTCGACTCATCAGCTTGAAAAGAAGCCTCTCTTAAGTTCAACAGTTTAGAAAGGCTCTTAGCATGTGAAGGAGCTTAGACTTCCTTAGAAGGAGATAAGCTAGAACGGTCTTATGTACGGGTCTCCGTCATTATATAGACTAGATGTGGAGAAATAGGGCAATGAGTTGTTAGAATGAATGAATGAGGTCGTCGCTTCGCCCTATGGAAACTAACCTTAGTGTCCAAATATTGTCGCGGGAAAGAAGCTTTTTGAATCGATAAAGGAAGCCTATTGAATTGGGAAAGAAGGGGAAGGGGAATATGCCAATGAACTTTAAGAAGGGGACAAAGCTGGGGATGGCAAGGTTCTTTATCAATGATGTGGAATTACCGTAGATGTATGTACTTGCATTTTTGCTGTTAGCATGCTTTTATGGCATAGAATCAGTAGTTGACACGCACAAAATAGAAAGAATGGCTCTTGGAACGACTCTGGTGCTATAGAATCTCTTTCCAGAAGAGGGCTAGTCTAAAGGCCTTGCCTTATGAAAGAAAGGAAGTATAAGAGGAGGGGAGCGAAGAGAGTAGGCTGCACATGACAGACTCTGCTACTATTTCAAATTCTCTTCTTTCTCTTGAAGCAGAACAACCTCACTATCTCTTGAAGCAGCCTAGTCACACAACGCAATTGGAGCTAGAGATGAGGATGACACCATGAATGCTTAGCCAGAATAGACCAAGCTAAGCAAAGAGGAACCTATCCCAAGCGTAGCATCAACTATTATATCTTCCCTACTGCTATAAAGGATTAAGGAAAGAGACAATGCAGAGAAGCACTTTTCGAAGAGAGAGAAAGAAACCTCCCTAACTCAAAAAGGCCTAGACTGCGCTAAGGAAAGAATGGCACTTTACAAATAAGAAGAGGGTCAATAAGAGTAGAGAAAGAAAGCTAACCTACAGGTAATTATTTCTCTAAAGGGCGACACAAATGTGAAGGTCATTTTCCTTACTGGCACTGAAAACCCTCAAGGACAGGCGTAAAGCCCTCCTCACTGGTTGGCAGAGAACATATTTTATTGTATGGACCTATTCCCATTTATGGCACAGTATCCCAAGAAGTAAGGCTCTATAGAGCTAGTCTCCCTTAAGACCCGCTGACATAAAAGCTCTTTCTGATGCTCCTTCGCCTGCGGATTAAGCTGTAGAAGGCAAGCAAGCAAACCTTGGCAATTGGCAAATTTCAAGGATTAGGGGAGGTATGAAATGGTTATCTCGGCTGGGAATCAAGCCCCAACACAAAGAGCTGTGGGCCAGGTTGCTTTGCTTTATCAGATCAATCAGTGTGCAGTGGGCAAGCTCTTTCCCAAGTCACTGAGATGTTTAATAGAGGGAAGGTCAAAGAGTTGAGGGCTAGGAGTGTTCTAAATCTTAGCATTCCGAGACAAAGCCTGGGTCATCGAACTAAAGAATCTCAGAATTGGCCATAAAAATACGTTTGAAGGCCTATTTTTGGGACTGGTAGGGAGGGGTGTAAAAATTGAAATTTTGCTATATCAACTTCCAAACCAAAAGGGGATTCCGCTCCTACCACTAAAGCATTGTTTCGGCCGCTACTTCCAGAAGAGTTGGTGCAAAAGTCATTGTAGCCCAAATAGCGTATTTTCGGTTAGGGGCCTAAGACTCACTAAAGCAATTGTAGTTATTCACTCCTTCTAGTTCTAGTGAATTTCGCTCCAAATAGCATAAAAATAAGCTTGTGTTCAATTAAGGGGGAACCCTCTGTAGTCAACCTGCTCCCAATGAAGAGGTAAGGGGCGTATCGATGAAGTCAAACAGGGTTGGTAAATTCGCCGGGTGACTCAAAAGCATGCTCTTAAGGACCACTCCTAGCGCATCAGTCATTTCGCTCACAAAGAGATCCCTAAAAATTTGCCAATATCGACAGCAACTCCTGCTCAAGCTCTTATTACTATTCCTGCAAAAGAAATTGTTGCAGTCTCAACTGGATAAATGAACGGCTTCGCATCTATTTCCTATTGTAATGACAAAGGTTTTTCTATTGATCAACTGTCAGATAATTGGAAATTCGCTTTTAGCTCTTAATATTCTTCGGGAGACATGGAAAAGGCAAGGCTTGAGAGACTTTGCACTAAAGCAATTGTAGCGGCCCTTGCTCTATCTGCTTCTTTCTCTTCCCAGGGATGAACAATTGGATAAAAAAAGGATTTTTATAATAATATTAAGATTAAGCAAGCAAGAAAACGGATGCGCGAGGCTAACGCTATAGGCTTGAGCGCTTTAACGCTTAATCAATCAGTTGCTTGTTCCTTTTATGACTCAAATAGCCGATACGCTTTTCGGCTCGCAACGACTCAAAGGGGTGGGAGCTATATATTTACTAGCAAAGTAGGCTATTCGCCTTTCAGAAAGGGTGAGCCTCTTTAATTCAAAAGGCGCTAGTAAACTACTCTAGTACAGCTAGTGTTAGTAGTACAATAGAATGTCATTCACCCCGCAAGCCCTTCATATGCAAGCCCTACTGAAGTACCAAAGCCGAACGACATTAGTACAACAGTTAAGAATAATCTCCGATGTTGAATTTGTAAGCTAATAGGCCGGTAGGTTACTTTTGAATCAAAGTAGCGACGAAAGCGGGAAATAGATCAGTCGGTTAGAGTGCTAGTCTGTCATGCCAGAAGTCGCGGGTTTGAACTCTATACAAAGGGCTTTTCCATTCAAATGACAAGTGCCTCTTCCTGCTGTGAGGGCCTTGAAACCAAACCACCCCCTTTCTCGTTGGGGGTAAAAGTGCTCGCTGTCCTATTATAGCCAGCTCCCAACGAGAAAAGATTCATTTTTAAGTAAGTTCATTTGATGACTCAACAAGTCTCACCACCTTCTTTTGAACTATATCTATTTCTTTTAGCACTCTAGACACACTGATGGGAAAAAACATATAGAAGTCCCGCAGATCTGATGACCGCGGGTGGAGAATTACTCGATAAATAGAAGACCATGCTACCGTTTTTGGCTAACAACGTCAAAATCTTCGTCAACGCAGAGAAAGGACATGACAATCAGTCTGAATCCAAACAACACCCATGGAACCCACCCAGCGTAAGGAAACATATGGCACCAACGGTTGTGGCCAAACCCAGAAAAGAAAGTTGGCCTAACTCCAGTTTGTTTGATGAAGTTGAATAGTAAAAAATGTTTGGGCGAAAGGAAAATAGGGCTCATCCTTGAATTCATGAAATGCTTCCTTCGCTTCCATGCCAAATTGAAACTCATCTTTCTTCCTCAACATGAGGCTTGTAGACTCGTGACGCAACACGACTGAAGGACTTAATGTTTCAGGTTCACAGGAATGTTCTGGATAGAAGTATTCAAACTCTTGGGGTCATAATCAAAGATGAACTTCTCCACGAGTATTCATCCCCATTTCAGTTTGGGCAGATGGACGAAAGGATAAATGTGTTATTGGAGGAGTACCACTCCGTGGGGCACTTTGTGAGTTCCAACCGGGTGCAACTGCTGGACATAGCACAATGCTGCTAAAACTTTCAAAAAAGCTCTGCATCTGTCTGTTCGAGTTAGCGATAGGCCAGCAACCTTTGGATCCCCACACGGTTGTGGCCGGCTACATGGGAAGGAGCCCCTCTGCTTACAAGTTTGGTAAGGATTGGCAGCAGCAAACTGAGATTGCTAAGACTTAAACCTTGGAAAGGGCAGCTAATGTTCGAAAGGCCCAACGGATCACAATACCTGCTACCCTCTTACTTAGGACTCACTACCCGCTTAGAAGCCCTACTTCTGTCTTGCTTAAGACTAGAACCCAGACGGCATTCACTCTTTCTCTTTCATCTCTACTTGGTAGGTGCTCCTTCACCGTTCAAGTAGCTGTGTTGTATCAATATGGGAACTCGGTTGCATCATGAAAAGTTCATTAAAAAATATCCAACATCTCAATATTCTCCTTTTTTCAACAACTGCAATCTCCGCATCATGTTTGTTCCATGACTCTCCATATTTTCCAAATTTCAAACCACTATGCCCCAGCAAGAAAACGGATGCGCTAACGCCCTTATTAGAATAGGCTTGAGCGCTAGCACGCCCCTATCTCGTCAGTCGTTGCTTATTCGGTCGAGCACTTCGTTCCTTACTTTCCAGTCTTTTTCTGAAGTTCCTTCTAGATTAATATCAAATAGGTTCTTCTGCCGCTTCATTAGTTGATTGGTATACGATGGTGTTAGCACTAAGAAAGCAAATCGGACTATAAAGATCAGTACTAAGTTAGAAGGAAACTAAGCATCAGGCCCTAAGCAAAAAAGAACGGGATAGTACCGTCAGTGTCATCACTGAACCTGGTACATCTGGGTTGATGGAAACTAGGTCCGCGTGTCAAAGATGATCTCCGTTATTAAGTCCCATCTAAGCAGGCTCAGGATATGGGCAACGCATATGACAGACGATCAGGGAATTTTCTTCTTAATAGAGTACCTGACTTCTCACACGGCTATATGACCAAAGATCAGGTCTCCGACCAAACTTCCCTTAGCTACTTTGAAACAACACATTTCACATTTAATTAAAAGGGCTTAATGATGCCATAGTCTATACACGCCTGACTTATCCCTTTTTCAGGATTGGTTATTTTCTCATACCGAAATGAACTTAGTTTCTCTAATTCAAACCGGAGCGATGTTGGGAACTTTCACTCCTGAAAACAAACAAAAGCTGGATTCTATCTCTTCCTTTTTGTGAAGCGTATCTATTTGTTGGTTGATTGGCTTGTGGTGCTGCTCTAACAACGCTGTGAATTTGAACCACAGTTCTTCCTTACCTTTCGTGGTGAAATTCCACTTCCCTTTTTCATAGTGCTTATGGAGGAACCGCTGCCCTCACTGAATTCTAATCTCAAAATCTTTACTCGATCAGGAAATGGTTATCTTATATGGCACCATAAGTCTGAGTTTCATTTCCTATATGCGCTTTCGTTCCATCCGACTTCAAGAACTTGTAGGGAGCCACTCACCCTTTCCCATTTAACCTCTCATTCCCTAAGGAATGAAAGGCCACATCTAAGCCCAAACCACTAGAATACGAATGAGATCTAGAATTACACTATATAATAGTACATGGATTTTCTTCTCGAACCCACCTCCTCCAAATAAATTTCACCTCCATAATTCAATTAAAGATGGATAGAAGGGAGAATGCCACTTTAGAAAAGATAGAATAGTTTCCGACTCCCCCGTAATTGAGCACAAAGCTCAGGGGAATTGGTCGATCAACTCTAGGCTGAGCTTCTAGTGAAAAGCCAACCTTATGGTTGAAAAATGCAACAACGTTTTTCAGCTTTGAGATGAGCCTTTCAGTGATCGCCTCTATGAGTCCCTTTGGGCGGTTCTTTCTCGATCAACTAGTAGACTTGCATGAAGAAAGAGACTAAACAAAGTGAAGTACTTATTTAGAAGTAGACTGAATACAAACCCAATCTCCAAAAATAAAGAGAAGTACAAGCAAGGACATTTTCTCGATCAAGAAGGTATTGAATTTCTCGACGCACCTCTATCAATTCCTTTTTTGCCTCATCTCTCTTATGAAATTTCTTTTGTAACGAGAAGCAGGATGCTATAACTGACTCCATTGAGTCCACTATGAACAATCTACCCTTTTCTGGATTATTGCCGATGTAATCATGAAAAACGACTTTTTCAGGGACCGGATAAGCTTTGATTTTCGGCTAACCCAGCGCCAACTCTTCAATAGATTTCTTGCTCGAGTTCCGTCCTTTAAGCCAGGGAAGCTGCATCTACTTTAATTGATGATTTCTCATATTCAGACTCTATACTATATTACATCAAAAGAAGCGAAGGTACATATATTGACCTAGCCAAGCTAGTATGAATCATCTCGGCTCCGATCATGGTGAAGGTCTTGCGGGAGATTAGTTTCAAGCCACTGCCTCGAGACCTGCCTACGAAAGAGTTCCGGCTATGCCTGTCCATCATAACATTCATAAATGAGATTGATAGAAGAATAGAAGAGTCCATCCACAATCATTATTGATTCGCCTGGGAGGAGTTCAACGAACTCAGAGAGATGAGCTTAACAATGCCCCAAGACAAAATAGAGAGAGGAGAAGAATGCCACTATCTAATCAGGATCACAGTTTTGACCATTCCTTTGAAAGTCGAAAGGTGAAGAACTGTTTATCCACACTCTCTGCAGAACAGACTTATCAAAGCACTCTCTTTAACCAGTCAAGCAAGACAGATGGAATGAAAGAAAGAAAAAGTAGCTTCGCAGCTTGCCCAGAAGAAGATAGACCCGCCACTATAGATTTATCAATCCCTAGGCTTGTCTAAAGACATACCCGGCATACTAAGACTAAGATGACTCATCTCAGATCCTCAACAGGCCTAGTCCATAAATCCCTAAACTAAATAGGACGCTTATAATCGCGATCATGCCGCATCAGCTCTTTCAGTCACTACTACTTGTGTCACACCTACAGTGGCAGAGAGTTTGATAAGACTCTCGGATAAGAAAGATCAATCCTAAATAAGCTTCACCTGATTCTCATTTTAAATCTTTTTATAAGCAAGGAGCTATCTATAGGAAGATACTTCTTTGTCAGGTCAGTCTGGTCGGAAAGAAGCTTGCTTACACCTTGCTTTATATCGAAAGAAGTCTTACTCTTTGAGAAGGTAGACTTTCCATCATTTAGTGGATAACTCCTTGCTCTATTCCACTTAAGGTGGCGCGCTTAGTCCCATAAGCTTATGCCTATACATGATTTCCCTTGAAATATACATAGTAAAATACTTTAAACTCGTAGTTAGTCTTGGCCCAACTCTACCAGGGGGTTGGCCTTTTAAGGCTTATTTCACTTTTTTTTTCTCTTATTGCTAATTGGAACTGCGGCTCCGGTAACCTCCTGAACCTTATCCATTACGTCAACCCTTCTTCAACAAGAGGAAGATAGGAGGGAATTCCCTTTTTCAAGGCCACTAACCTAGTCCTGGTTTGGTTCTTGAGTGGAAATATTTGAGATACCTTCTCCTACCCTATAAAGTAAGGGAGACTGACACTATGCATTATAAAAAGCGAAATAGTGATAAGGAGTTGCGGAAAAGTCCCCGAAAAAAGGAGGCGACTTTTCCCGGAAGAGCAGAGGGGCTTTGGCCCAGGTAAAATAAAACCTGGCCTCCCCTTCCACCCAAGTGGACTATTCTCTCCTTATGGAGTCTAATAAAAGAGAGATATGCTTGCGCAAGGTGAAAGATTGATGTCCTTCAAAATTCTAAAGAGATCAAGAATTGCATGGCTTTAGATCCTGTCTTTCTTGATTATGAATCAAGACGAAAGGTCGAATGTACTTGTTCAGGTCAGGTCTACTTTTGGTCATCCTTCTCTCAGAAAAATAGAATATTTCTCAAAGAAGGTGACTCATAGTCCCTTTTCCGGTATTATCTTCGCTGTGGATGATCCAATTTGTGTGCGTATGAACGAACAAATTCCACCTATTCATGGGCTATATGCCCTGCTTGTCCCCCATACCCCTTTAAGCAAGGGTTGACGTGGTCTCCAAGAATCTTCTTCCGACCTCTGAGGTGGTCCGTCAAGTCCTCAAGCCTAGGGTAGTCAAAATAAAGGCAGGATTCTATCATCTTTTATTTCCCTTTTTTCTGAGAGAGATGTCGTCCTTCCAGTTCCTGATGAATTGAGTCCGCCATCTATTTCATAGAAATCACGAAAAGCATGCCCTATGTGTCACAAGCAGGCATTACGGGTTCTTTACTTTTTGGTGGGGTGGATGGCTTTTGTGCATTATAGCACAGGCCGTGACTACCCTTTTACCTTGATTGATGCTACATATCGCCCGCTTGTTCTGTAGAAAACTAAGTGCCTATCAATTAGTTCCAAGAAAGCGGTTGGGGTCTAACTAGATTTTCATTCCAATCTCGATATTATTGGAATTGGTCTCGAAGAAGAGATTGCCCGCGAAAGTCGTAGCCCTTTAATTACTTATGGGAATCGGCCTTCTTTAGTCAAAGCTTTTTCTTGCTCAATGCTTTCCTATCTCGAGTGATTTCCCGTGATCCACCTATAAGATCGTTTGCACTGGCTTTGGATGCAAGAAGAACGGCCATAGAATAAGGAATGGGAAGAAAGCGAGAGACTCTCGATTCGCTGCTTTACATTTCGAGAAAGTGGAATAAGAAAGGCCATAGTACCCTAGTCCCGACAGAATAATGAGAAAAAAGAGGCCGATTAGAGAAGTTTTGTTTGAGAGGCTAAGGGACTAGACCCATCAAAAAGCAAAAAAGAAAATGCGTGACTAAGAAAGGTAACCCTAGGATAAGTTGTCAAAAGACATGACCCCTGAAGAACTGACCCAAGCAAGGACATCCCGAAAGTTGGTCCGTCAAGACGGGCACTTTACCTTCGCTCGTTTTGACCTGATCTCCCACAAAAACCAATACAAAGAAGGTGGGACTGGGTTGGAGAGGAAAATGGATTCATTCAAAGATGAGTCCTTGCCTATACCAACGATAAAGAGTTGTGAAATCGATATAAAGAAAGAGGCTAAGGGAATTTCTACTTTTTTCATTGAATAATAGAAGGGCAATAGAGATTGGACCGATAGGCTCGTTTTGGACCCGAGGACCTAAGCTTTGTTAAAGCCGTGAAAAGGAGTGGACGATTGTATTTTGGCCTAGTTGGACTTGTTCGCCTAATTGAAGAGCCCCTACCTTACTTGTTCACCGTACTAGACCTCAATATTATATGTGTAAAGAGGCCACCTCGGATACGAAAGAAGGACAAGAGTGGTTCCACTAGCCAATGCTTAAGTCTCATCCCTTGCCTCCTCTTCCCCATAAACCTCATCTGCACCTGAAGAAGAGTAATCTTTTACCGAATATACATCCGCCAAAGCCTATAAATGTGAAATATGTAGTTCCTCCGTAATGAATTTCCCACCTATCTTGGGATAAATGGTTACTGGAAGTTTGAAGCTGACTTTAATGAGAAACACTTCCTCGTAGGGTCACCAAAGCAAGCTCCTTTAGCCGCTTCGATTGTTAGAGGTCACTAAACACCAACAAATCATAAGCTTTCTTCTTCGCCTCAGCTTAAGAGCTCCTTTCTACGTCAAGATCTGGACCTTCCCCAAGGTATGTAGGTTTATCCTCACTAGATCGACTCCGGCCATGGTTTGATTCCTGGCATATGTATACCACAGTAGCTAAGGCAACCCCGTTCCAGCTCGCATTGTATTTGATGTTGAGGATTTTGCTTCTGATGTAGTCAGTGAGAAGCTAAGTTCCGTTTTTAGCTTTAGCAAGCATGTGACTGCCTAAACAGACTAGTCTATGCTCAGCCAACATTCCAAACTTGTCTCGATAATGACAGTTCAGTGGATGGGATAGCAGAGAGAGAAAAGAAAAGAAGTAGTTCCAAAAGGAGACTCCACCTTGCTAGTGCGCTCCTCACCCCAATGCTACACTTCGGCAGCTACGAACTAAGACGCTTTAGAAGAAAAGCTTAATCCACTACCTGCATTCACCCTGATAGGCTAAGCCGACCTTACCTATGGCCTTACCGCCCTAACCAGCAAGACTAATTTCTACTTATACCTTTGAGAGGTCCACTTATACAATTGATAAATTCCCTTAATTAATAAGGCCCCGGTTGTTATATAAGATTCAATTCAATCTAACAAGCGGACTACCTTCGGCTACTACAAGATCTTTATCAACCAAAGAATAAGCCTACTTGACGCACTTCCACACTAAGCAGGCAAGGCCATCTACTCAAGAAATAAGGCATCGCCTGCGGCTTCCAATCCCATGACAAGCAAAAGACGAAAAAGTAACTTACTATACCTTACCTCCTTGTGCCCTTAGCTCGACCTCCGCCTTTTTCTACCAGCATAGATTCCTTCCCTTCCTTGCAAATAGAACCTAGTCAAGCAATAGAAGGAGAAAGGAAAAACACCTTCCTCGCGCACAGACAGACCATCTTTAGTGAAGTCCCTCCTTCCCAACCTCTCCTAGAGCATCCATTTCGTCAAAGAAGGATGGAGCAGGCACACTGAGTACTCTAATTGGGCGTGGACTGGGAAAAACTAGCAGCTAAAGGAAAGCTAAAAGGTATTGGCGAAGAAGTAATGGGGGATCTAATATAGATTGAAAAGAGGGAACGCTAAGCTAGCTAACAAAGGGGTTAAGATTCCCCTCGCCCTAGTACACCAGCCAGGAAGAAAGATTTAGTGCTTTTCACCTTTCCACCAATCCAGAAAGTGAGCCAATCAGGTCGATCAGAATGTCCATATTTCACAGCGCTATGACATTCTCAAGTTAGAGTTTGACTATCTCTATTCTAAGTAGTACCCAAGAAAGAACACGCTAAGCAGATCTTTACCAAATTCATATCTCCATAAGCATCCAAAGCTGCCTACTCATTAGTAGTGAGAAAGTAACAACATAGATATGTTTACGAAGCCAAGAGCCACTCATATGAGCCAGCGGAGTTGAATTCTGCTATGCTGGTGCTCAAAGCAAGGACGCAACGACTGCATAAATCTTTCGTCTATCTATCATTGCCCATGTTGGGCTGACTCCTTTTTTGTAGGCAAGAGGACCCCTACTGATATTTACTGACCGGCTATAAGTAGGCCGTTTGCTATTGCTATAAGGGCTGCTCGCCTTTATACGGCCTGGCTTCGCTATTGCTCGTAATGTTCGACAGTATTCCTGCCATACCTGAATTCCAATTATTTAGAGCTAGAAGCTTCACCAGAAGAAAGCAAGATGAGGTCGCTCTGCTTTGTAGACAAGGCTCGTTCCGTACTTTATTTACGAGATCGTGTAGTACTCACCCCTATCTCTAAAGGGGCTTATGCACTCCACTCACTATCTACTAAATGAGCGTTAGAGCGAGCGAGCGAAGCCCTCAATTTAGTGGCTTCCCTCACCCTCCTCTTTCATTTCCGCTTAAGCTTTCCCGGTTTGTGGGATTAATTGATTGGATACCCGAGACACATAATATTTCCTAGGAATGGCTTCTGCAACGATAGGCATAAAGGCATGATTAGTTCCACAAATCTCACTGCACTGATCATAGTAAACTCCTTCTCGTTAAACCCAAATAGATGTCTGATTTAAACCACCAGGTACAACATCACATTTGACACCTAAGGAAGGTACAACCCAACTATGAGGTACATCAGCAGATGTTACAATAAAACGTATATAACTTTTTGCTGGTACAACCACTCTATTGTCGACTTCTAATAAACGTGATTGACCCAATTATGGATCATCTTCTGAAATCGTATAACTGTCAAAAGTGAGTGACTGTTCATCAGAGCTGTTATAGTCTGAATACCCATAAGGTAGGGTCGACGCCCGCCTCTCCCAAAACTATACTTGCAACTTTCCCCGCAAAAGGCTCCCCATGCCTACTCTTAGAAAGAACACTATTTTTCTTTAGTTAGGTAGTTCTCCCGACCGTAAGACCCTTTATGAGTAAGGTTAATCGAAGGCCGAGGAAAGTTTATTGGCAAGGGGGAACCATTTCTAACCCAGCCCCACCTACCTATATATTCAAGGGAGAGGCTGGAACCGAAAAAGACCAGGTTCCACACATATGAGACAGGCAGAAGGTATGGGACGAGCACTTTCTTGAAGAGAAAATTCAATCCTCTAGTCATCTTCTTTGTTCGAAAAATGTACATTGGAAAGGGATGCTACTCGGCTCGGCGAAGTTGTAGCCCTTAAAAAGAAGATCCAGAGTGATTCCTCACCTATACTGTCAGGGGCCCAGTGGAATGCTCGAATATAGATTCCCTATGCTCATGTAAACGGCCGGGGCCGGCCGGCCCGTAGATCTAAAAGGATCTAGCCATAGGCCTGACCGTATATCGTTTGTCCACAAACAAAACAAAAACAAAGTTGGTTTTTAGTAGTTGTTCATGACATCTCGAATTCCCACGTTCTAGCATGCATTATGCCAACAGGTCAAACCACCAACTCTAGCTGAGAAGTTGAGTCACCCTTCTCTTTTTCTTTTCTTTCAGAAATAGAATAGAATAAAGAATGAGATAGTATATATCATGTATCGATCATAGGATCACTCTATGAATAGGTCAATTCTCTGTGACCTCCCACAATTCACGACATCCCTTGCTTCTCGAAAGAACGGCTTCTCGGTGGAGGAGTAGAAGCGCTGGTCCCCTTCGGTCAACTTGCTTGTGCCTGTTATTACCTACCGTAGGACCTCCGTCCCCGAAGCGAATAAAGAGGAGCACGAACAAGAGGTTGTCCTCTGATCTCCCGGCCCAGTAGTTCCGTAACTACTACCGTGGTTGTTGCCAACGGGGATCCCCCATTCCGAAAGGTTACTAGACCGGCTGTTAGGTCCAATGTTTTATACCACTGCTATGGAGCCGATAGATTCACTACTTCAGCACCGTTATCGGACATTGCAGGCTGAGCGTCTATTCCTTGTATATTGTTCCAAACCGAGAAGAGGGATGTGTACCTCCAGCAACAACAAGAATAGAACTATAGGCTCCTACGCTAGGAACATTTCGGGGTATAGGTCTAACAACCCCAACTCCCCATTTCTGGCATGCTATAGTTATTAAAGTCTCTCGACGGCGAGAATGGGAGATTACCGGTAAGCCAGATGCTTCGCGAAGCATATTCAACTTTAAGGCATCTCGTTACACTTTAATCACCCTCATAAAGAGGCGCACTCTGATACCATTGATGTCCAATAGCTTTTATAGTTATGGCTGGATCTACGACTACCTCGTCTATTGAGTATAACAGAGCAAATGATGGTATGGCAATGAAAATAAGGATGGTACTAGGAAATATGATCCGAACAATCTCGATAGTATTTCCATGAACAATCCTTTGTAGTATTGGATTTTTTTATAGTGGAAATGCCATAAGCGCGACCCAAGATCCATGATACGAAAACAAAAATCAGAATAACGATGTAAAAGACATCGTGATGTAAGTCTGTTATTCCTTGCATTATAGGTGTTGCTGCGTTGTGAGATCCTAATTGCCATGGTTTAGCTGCATAACAAGGAGAAATTGTGAGGAGTAGCCATTCTAGAACAATCATTTGGTTTGGTTCATTCTTTGACTGCTCTGCTCCCCCCCAAAAAAAGAGAGACTTCATTTCTTCCACCTTCCCTGTGTGGGTAGTGACAAAGTATTGAGCACTTTAATTAGTTGTTGACCAACGAAAAGCATGGGAGAATAAAAGGAATAATTTATGCAATTTCTTTTCTAAGAAAGAGATCATAGTGATTGATGGCACTTTCAATCCGCCGAAATGGAACGCTTTGGCGTGTACCAAAATGGAGGATTTGGGTCAGATGTATAATCTTATGACCACTGAACAAACTTGGTTGACGAACATAGTTTATGCGCCGCTAATGTAGCGGCTTGTCGAGCATTTGACAAACTCACACCATCTATTTCAAATAAGATTTGTCCCGTGGACACACGAGCAATCAAACCCGTAGGATTTCCCTTTCCTCTTCCCATTCTTACTTCAGTAGGTTTCCAGTAATAGGGATATCTGCGAGAACTCTTACACATATCTTACCATTTCTTCGGAATTGTCTGCTCATAGCACGATGGAAGTGTCCGATTATAGCACGACACGCTGCTTCAAGGCTCGATATGAAAGTCGACCAGCTCTACAAGTTTTAGTGCCATATCTTCCAAAACCAAATTGTGTACCGTCCGGTTTGCAACCCCTACTACATCTGCTTTTGCGATATTTACTATATTTCATACGTTTCGGATGTAGCACGTCCCTTTTTTTTACTATATGAAATCCACACTTTGACACCTGAGATTCCGTAATGAGTAGATACTTCCGCAGGAGCATAATCTATTTTCTGGTTAAATACATTACGAGATGTTTTTCCATTCTTTCAGCATGTAGTTCAAGCTATTTCTGCACCTTCTAATCGACCTGAACAGCATATACGGATCCCCTCCACCCCTTTTTTTCATTAATAATGGCATATCCTTCACTATTTTACTAAAAATGGAATGAAATTATCTTGTTTTATTCCTCGGTTGAAAAGAGATATCTTGAGCAATCGGAGAAGCACTTTGATAAACATATTTGATCTTGACCGATTCAATTAAGGTATTAGTGTTTGTTCTATTATACAACAAAGATTGCATTTTTTTCACTTCGTTCAAATAATAGTTGTACCCGTACGTAATTCTTCTATTTCTCAGTATGATCTCTATCATCATCTCTATTCTTCTTATCAATTCTCCTATCCTAATTAGGTCTATGAATTTCTCTATCAATTCCATTACCTTATCCTTACCCATGAGGTTCAAATATTTTATCCTTAATTGACCTAGGAGTTGTTCCCGTGCATCCTCAAAAAAAAGGTTATTATACACCCCAACCCCATCCCTTGGAAAAAAAGGTAGCAGCGAAGAAATGAAAGAGCGAGATGGTGGTTTTTGTTGTTCCCGCGAAGCGAAGATCATTCGCTTGGCGAATAAAGTGGGTCAACCTCGTTTTGGCTTCGGCCAAACACTTTTTCTTGCTGGTCGAGCTTTCTACAAAAAAGCGATGCAAGAACGTATTCTTTTATCTAAGCTTCTTCCCTGTGCATTAGCTCCCCCCATGGTAGATGGTTCCGCCATGCCCGGTGCCACGAAATGATTGAGAACTACGACGGGGACGAAATGAATTTTGTTCTTTGTATTCAATAAGTATTGCATGACCGAATAATTCAAGGAAGGGCGGATTGCGAGGAGGATCCTTTTAAGTAGATGACTCGTCGGGCGGTCGGAGCGGGACTTCATTGGGAAAAAGAACTTGAATAAGTTTGTTTTTCTGAAGGAGTCGTCATTTTTTATCAGGAACGCTATGTCATTTTCAATCCCGGCATATTTCGGATGCTTGAAGGCCCCGCTGACGTGAAGTGATTTAGAAAGATTCTTATTTGTCGATGGTGATCGGTCATGGTATCCATAGCCTTTCTTCTTTTTCGGCCAAATCCTAATTTCGTTTTTCTTATCCCGATCATCGAGCCTGATCGACTCGACTCTTTTCCCTGCATCCGGCCACTCACTTTGTTTCGTTCTTCTACTATACCATCGCTTGAATGAAGACACCGGATCGGCCCGACTTTCCCAAATGCCCCCCACCAGCCCTTCTTCTTTACGGGTCTGGATTTTTCGTATCATTTCTGTCATCGTGGTCGACGGGGATGAAATAAATGAAAAAATGTTCTTTTGGGAAAATGTATAATAATACACCTACCGAGACGAAAGCCAAAGGTGAGTCTCATAGGTGGACGTATCGAACCGAAATAGGATCGCAAATTGACATCTTGATACACTGATTTACCATAATAATAAATAGAGTCAATGGTGACTCCGCCATGGGAAGAGCCGCTTCCTTCTTGCTTGATAAGGGGGATTCCATTCACCAGCGCAGAGTAAAAGTGCTCTCTGAACAGTGCTGGATAGTCACCCATCACACGGCTCTCAGATTCAACCTGTGGTGGATCTCGGGAGACAAAGTCAAAACATAATATCCGTTGCCCCATACTTTGGGATGCTCCTCCCTACCGATTAAGGAGCAAGGCTACTCATGATAGGAAACGCTTTAAGCCGCTGTAGTTCAGTTCCGATAAGTCAAGTTCCTTTGGTCTCTTCGCTCAAGCCGTCTTCCCTTATCTTCTCTAACGTTCAGAGTAGTTATGGTTTGAGATGAGAAAGGAGCATCGGCCGAATGCAATGCATTGACAAGAAATTGACAGCAGAGGGAATCAATTATTATTATTCGATCGAGTTCTAGCTATAAAGATGTAGATTACACACCGGAGGTTGGTAAGAACTGAGGTTTGGAACCCTAACCTAAGTAGGCCTACCAGCGAAGCAACATATACATGATCGGGCGGGGGCCGGTTTTCCTTTAAGGCCTTCGCAGCAGGAAGAAGCAGTTGTCATTTGAAAGTAACGCTCTTCTCCTATTTTACGAATCCTACAACTCTCTTTAATGAGCGAGACTCCATCCATATCCCTACTAGTGATTTTTATTTCATTCAATCATCACTTGTTTGACAGCATAAACTAGGCTCCACTTTAGAGATAGGTTTTTGGTCTAATTCAAAATAGGTAAAGGGCGCGTCAGAAGGGTCGGTAGCTGCTTGGTCTCATCCGAGAGTTTAATCTCCTTACTCCTTAATGCTTTTTTCAAAGAAAAAAAGAAAGGGGTCGATTTAGGCTCCTTCCCTTCCACTACATAGTCGCGCTACCAAGTACTATGAGCCCTGTGTCCCACACATCAAACCAGCTCGTTTGGTTTACCAGTTCCACCAAAAACTCTCATTTGTTAAAGCGGAGTATAGTGCACTTTAGGCGCTGAGCGAGAAACGTCTCTTCTTTCCTTTCGGTTTATTCACTAATCTGAAACTTATCACTTGTTTTCTTATTGATTCCCGGGGCGGTGGCATTCTTGAATGAAGTTTATCTGAACCAAATTAGCACTTCTCAGATCAGGCTAGGCCTCTCCAACTGATCTTGGCGCTGGGGCCCTGGGTGCGCTAGCGATTGGCACATAGGGGAATGGTTGCCCGGATTTCATGGCCTGGTATCATGCACCTCGCATTCATGATATCTACATTCAACTGTGCCCCGGAGACACGGTCGAAGCACGCCCGTCCAGTGTGCTTCTTTCATGACATGCTATAGTCCTGGGTGTCTTCCAGTGGTCTTCTAGCCTTTGGAGAAGTCGTGTCCGCCCCGGGCATCTGTAACGTCCTCCTTTGATATTCTAATCTGGGAGAACTAAAAGATTGACCCATTCGATGACTTTCACGGTCGCCCTCACTAAACCAACTTGAATTTGAACTACGACTCATATCAAGTCTTACCGATATAGGATTTCCTTTTCGTGCCATATGCGCTTAGACTTTACTTTTTCCACTTTTTTCTTCCCGGTCCATTATTTGTTCTCGAACATCTTCATTTCCGTGTAGAAGCAAACTCTCCAAATTTATGACCAACCTTCCCCTTCAGTAATCTTACAAGTAACAGGAGTTTTTCCATTGTAAATTCGTACGGAGAAATCAACGAATTCCGGCAAAATAGAAGATCTACATGACAAAATTTTCCTGTTAAAAAGAGGATCTCTCTTCTTCTTCATTCTCAAGAGGAATGCATCAACAAAACTTCCTTTCCATATTGATCGTCGTGCCATGAACTAATTTCTTCGCTTCGATTCTGCCCCTAAAGCTAGCTCCTACTCCTCCTCCTTCTCCTTTAGGATAGGATCCTCCTTGGTCCTTTTTACATAACACTCTCGGCTGCCGAAGAGGACTGGCTATCTTTCTCTTTATACGCAATATCTTGAAAGGGAAAGAAAAACAGCGCACCGATAGGAAAGGACGACGTACTATGATATTTTCTATTTTATTAATCTCCGCGAGCTTAATTCATCTTGAATATCCATATATTTTCTATATGGTTCAAACAAACATAAGAAATACCAGGTTCCTGATAGAGGGAAATCCACAGTTACATTTGGAATTAAAGTACATCTTAATCTCTTTTTTCCTTTATTCATTCATTACAATGATAAATTTCCACTAGATTTATTGTTCTAAAAGTGTAAGTCAGATATTTTAGAAAATACCTTTCTGGGTTGCATTTGCTTTTCAACATTCGCCCCTTTAGTAGCCTTTTGCGCGGGTCCTTCCCCCTGTGCTTCCTAACCTCAACGAGATTCCAGTAGGCCTTTTGCCTGCTGAAATAGTGCAATTGTATCGGGAGACTGAAGAAATTGCCGCCCGGTGTGACAGGCTCTTGCAAGAAATCTGTGTGCAGGCAAGAGAAGTTGCCCGTGAGCAGGGAGGAGTGCAGGAGGAACTCATGCTGGAAAAAATCGTCGATGCAGTCAAGTATCTTGCAGATGTGGACGAGTTGCCCGAGGATAAATGAATCCCCGCTATCATTGAGGTCAGGGGGGAAATCACTAAAAAAGAGCCCTGGACCATTTGGTTTTACATCGATCAAGAAATGAAAAGGTGGGGTGGTCGGGGGCTATGCTGAATTCTTTTTCTTAGATAGAATGAATGGAAAATGAGTGCTTGTGTTGCAGTTTTCGTAATTGCAAAAATTTTTTATTCGAGAAAAGGTCCTGTCAAGTCGGTCCTCTAACGCCTTATCTTCCTATTTATAAGCCACAGCTTACTTCGACGTTTTCAATTTCCCATAGAGGAACTGCTTCTTGCATCTGCAGCTGTTACAGCTAAACTAACGGAGGAAGGAGGAGGGAGGGGGGGGACAACAAATGGATATTTGTTAACACAGAACTGGAAGAGGTTCGATTCCTCTTTGATGTTCTTAAGCCAAGAGCGCAAAGCGCATGCGCAAAATGAGAGCTAGAGAAATGGTAAGAAAAGAGAATGCCCGAGTACTCCATCTACCAAAAGAAATGATTTAAATGGAGCGAAGAATGGAAAGACAGGATGCGAAGGCGCTGACTCAAAGGCTGATAGGATTGAACTCAAAGGGAAAAGGAAATAGGCTAAGAAAGAAGATTTACCATCGATCGTGAAAGACGAAGTGAGTCACAAAGAGCATTGCCCATCAGGGGCTTCGGGGACACGAGCTAGAAGAACTAAACCAAAAGAAAATGGCCGTAGAAGGCTAGCTTTCAGAATAAGAAAAGGCACCTTATTAGCATGATAGGGGGATGCTTAGACAAGAAAAAAGCTTTCAACAAAACTTAAAAAATTCTTTTTCTTAGGAAGGAATGGAAAGATAGGAAGCTTAGAGAGCTAATGGAAAGAAATTGAAATAACAGATCTGCGATAGAATTCGAATACAATTAAGTAACTAGGGGCAAGATATGGACTTTAAAGCGTCAAGTCATACACAAATCGGGGTGACTTCACTACCTGAAGAAAGAAAGCTGCTTCGGTAGGATCGAAGAAGATGTGTAAGACACAGACGGGCCGGGTCTTCTTTATTGTAAGGCGTCTAGAAGCCCATTTTTTTCATGTCTTATGGGCGCACAAATGTTCAAAAAGGAAAAGGCTCTCCATGGGCAGCGTCTGCTTCGGCTCAAAGCTAATAGGCTGGTAGTCTTGAAGCGACGGAGAATTATTTAACTGCTCCGTGTCGGTATCTTTTCCTACTTCTAGCTATTCTCCTAACCGGGCAAGGTAATTGGCTAACCGGGAATTCATCTTCCGAGCTATTTCCCAATGAGATAGGTTGAAATGTACGGGCGTAGGTTAGCCTCTCATCCTACAAATGATAGCCTTTATAGGCCGCCCACTGGACGCGTTGTACGGTAGTAGTTTATGTTAGCTGCTTATCCTGGTGCCTTCTTTACGACTTTCGACCAAGCCATTATTGAAGAAACTCTTGATTAGTCAGGACGTCGTTCCCGTCCCTTGTGGTGCTTTTCAACCCCTTGCTTTGACTTGGTAAATTTCATTTGTATTCGCTCCTATTCCAAGAGATATCGCATTATATGCATCACCAGTTCTAGGTGTCTACTATATTCTAGAGCCTTTAGTTTAGTTGCAGAGCTAGAAGCTACTATATATAGATAGTGCCCGATTTCTATATCCTGCGAGCGAATTGAAGCTCTTGTCTCTCTAGGTCATGAATAAATCACCCGTCCGAAAGGAATAGCCGGAAAAGAATGAAGGAATGATTCAATCTTCCATCATTTCAGAGCTGACGCTTCCCTTTCTGCCTTTCTATCTATACTTCCCATCCCAGCAAATTATGGAACAAGCATCGGCTTTCACGTGAAAAGGTTTTTTTGCTGGGTCTCGCTTGCACATTTCTGGGTTTGACCTTTCGTCCCTTCGTCTCACTATGTTCAACTAAGCCACTTCGTCCCTTCACTCAGATTTTCAGGCCTTTCAAAACCACAAAGGCGAAATCCAGTTAGGGGTGGAACTGCGTTTTATCGCTGCCAAGCTTCCGATAGCAAGAGAACGACCACTTATAACCCACTTACTTGATAATGCCTCCACCATTTCTGACCTCTACCAACTGAGTGACGAATTCAATAACCTCATCCAGTCCTCTATCGCATCAAATTGACGAATTCATTCTATTGTGTAAAACCAGTGAATGTGGTGGTGCTCAAACACCAAGTGGGGTTGGGGAGCAAAATTGCTAGTTTTGTTTATATTCTCATTGAAGAAAAGCGAATTTACGAGGTTTCAAGTGAGCGGTAGCTCGACCCTCGGTAGAGTAGCGAAGCTGTGAACGAATGGGTTAGGAGAAAAGGGGACGCGAGGATCACCTCTAACAAGCGTATGCTTTCGAGTCTAGATTTTCACTCTCGACTTTTGCCATGTAAGGAAAATGATTGTGGTTCGATTCCACAGCGTGCTTCTTTTGTCCCACCAATCAATGCCTGTTGCACAAAAAGAATAAAAAGTATCGAGGTTCTAGTATAGATAGGGAGTGAAAGTTCATAACATTACTTGGGATGGGAAAAAGCGGTTGATGCTAAAAAATATGGGGTTTCGTCAAGCTTTCACTTTTCGATCGACCTCACCGACAGATGATCGAAGGCCTTAACTAGTAAAATATAAAGAAAGATATTTAAGTCAATTAAATAAACTAGTCAATTTCTGGTCACTAAAAATTGAACTTCCTTCCTTCGACAGTCGGAAAGTTTCTTAGGCGGTCTGAGGAAACCAGCTTTGCGGGCCTGTAGTCCGACTCAAGGCTAAGCTTTACGATCCTGTCGCATTCTCGATCACCTAACCGAACTCTTTAAGACAAGGAAAGGGACTGATTCACAAAGGAGTCCGTCACCGACTTGGATAGATGATGCCCTATCGCACTCCATTCGATCCGCTATCAATCCGCTTGATCAAACAAACGAAAATAGTTAAGTGATGCTTCTCTTTTATTGTAATATTTTAGCATGGAGCTTGGGATGGTCCTACGTAAAGGCCAGCTAGTGTCCTATAGCGCGGAAAAGTATGAAATGCTCATTTGCTAGTTAAGTAGATCCTTTGTAAAGTGTATTCCTTCATTGGCAGTACGGAAAGTCTGTATCTATAAGGATGTTTCGGGGCTCCCAAGTACACCGTTATTTAGGTGTGTGCTAAAAGCGCTTCCTTTAATGCCAGCCTGTATCTGAACCCCCTTTCCATATCTTGGAGAAGGTATGCATGCAAGTCATATGTGCTAATAAGTTCGTGCCTTTTTTTTTTAGGTAAGATATGGGGCAATAAGCCCACTTTCACAAATTCCCGTCTTTCTCAATCGAAAGCTAAGCGTGCCAAACCATCTAAGCAAAGTCCTATTTGTCAAAGAAGAGAGCCAAGACAAGCTCAAGTCATCCGGGATAAGAGGAGGTCCTATCCTAATAAGCCGTGGTAGGACCGGTCGAATAAGCAGTAATTCATCTCTTCGTAGATGAAAGAATGGGCTACTTCCTCACATATTGAAGACTTTAATACCAAGAAATATCCTTTTGAAACATAATATTTTACTACCTCAATAAATGCCCGAGAGCATTAAATAAATCTTTTCTTCCTCTATCTACCCTAGCCTTAGTTCGGTCGGTCATGGGGCTTCCCTCTGCCAAGAATTGAGAGAAGATATTTCACTTTTACTCAGTACAGAGATTCGAATTTGTCAAAATAGAACTAGACAGATCAATGTGCGGAAGGCAAGCAGCAAATCCAATCTTTTTAAAAGAGAACCTAAATCCCCTCTTTCTGCCCTACTTCATGCCAATCACTCTCTTTCCTTCCCCAAGAGCCAACCATGGCATGGCATTCGATGCATCAACAATTTCATTGCCTTGCTCTAGTGCATCAGAATCAATAGCAAGGGTTATTCGACTAAGACCAGATTATGTAGCAGAGGAAAGCAGGAAAGAGATAACAATTGTTATTCTAATAGAATGTCAACCCGCCTTTTCTGATTCACTTTACCCAATAAAGGGCTATACGAAATAGGGATTGTTTCTTCCACGTGCTACCTTCCCAAGCCCTTACTCCTTTTCCTTTTGCACCTACCTTGTCGAAGTAGAAGATGTGGCATTAGTTCGAAAATACTTTCTTAAAGTGGCGAATCGGCTTCTCCCTAACATGGCATTCAATGCATCTTCATCTAGCTTTCCCCCGCCGTCTACTATCTAGCTGCAATCCTTCCCTTAACCCTAATCATGATTAAGACATGGAATTGGATGTTTCTTACCCCAAAAGCCAATAAATAGAAGAGTGAGGAGGGATTTTTTGGCAAAGCATGACTAATTAGCTCGCTTAAGGGTCGTAGGAGAAGAATTCCTCATTTGCAATCTATTGGGGATCTATTCTCAGGAAGGAATGAAAGGTCTGACTTTCATTACCTAATAACATCGTAATCTACAATCTACGAATAAGAAATAGGAGCATCAAGCCGAGTAGCAGTCAGTAGGAGGAGAAGAAGTCTAAGGCGAATATCTCTTTGCCCCCTCTTCAGTCAATGCTTTGGCATTCGTCTCTTTTTTCCTTTTAATTAGTTTTTTTCCATGTGTAGAGGGACTTTTTCAACCTAAACGATAGTTGTTAGGTTGAATCACACGTGGGAGAGATATGAAATCTCTGAGAAGACTTAAATCCCTTACTTTACCATTCTTTCCAGAATTGGATTTTGCTTAATATCATTTGGATGGACTCAGATCCTTTCATGTAGGAGAGTCTTTGATGGGCTTTGAATTTGGATAGATCCAGTGGGCCTTCTTGTATGGACTTGGGCTTGCTTACTGGCTTCGCTGACGATGGGATTCCCTACCCAATAAGTCTGGCTAGGCTATTAGGCACCTTTGGTCTAGGCTTTCTCAGGCCTATCCAGAAGTCAGAAGTTTCATCTACAGAAGGTCTAATTCTGAGTCGAAGCTCTATTTATTGACCTATTCCCTTTCCTGACCAAAGTAACTAAGAAGGGGCCGAGGCGGACTGCAATTCGTTTGGGCTTAGTCTTCTCTTCTGAGACGATTGGAGGCTTGGGAAAGGGCACTCTTGAAGAAGGGCATGCCGTACGTAGGGGTGAAGAAAGCTCCTTCTCTTATAGGAGCGGTGCTATTGAATGAAAAAGAAAGTCTTCAAGAAGTGAGAGAAGGAATCATAAAAGAAATAGCTTTCGACTAAAGATGCAGATGATAAGAAAAAGTCTGCTTTAATAAAGTAGCTCGAGGGAACCTTAAGGCAGGACATTGGGGTGGAGGTATAAAGGTACGGCAATGCAGCCCAGTCTGGTCTGAGGAGGAGTGGGACTGTGGAAGCTACATCAAAGGGAGAGGACTTTCACAGGTTTCTTGAGTGAGAAGCAGATGTTGGTGAAAAAAGGAAGTTGAGTTTAAGTTTACAGCACATGGCATAAGCCAAAGATCACGGGATGACTCTAAAATCTAACAAGATGATTCTGGTTAAACCGGGCATTCCTCAGAGCAAGGAAATATCTTTCAAAAATAGAATCAAGAGAAAGCATTAGAACCGATGTAAGTAAGGTCCGCTACAACTAGAAGTCGATCTGGTACCTTCCTCAGGGTACTCAACAACTAGAGTCATCTCCCTCTCTCCTTTTAGCTTTAGTCGGTCGAGTAGCTTATTCGAACGTTGTGAACTCATTCCAGTGCATCTTGTGCCACAGAATTTGTTGTGCTCTGCCTCTTCCCCTCTATCAGAAGATTGCCTTGTCTGGAAGGTTGACTCTGAACTTTAGTCAATGGGAGGAATCACCTTATCTAAGGTTCTTTGTATGGCACTCTAAACTCTCTTTCTTATGCGAGACAGAAAGTGTAACTACCGAACCTCTTTCGACTTGTCCCGTCGTTTGATAAGTATTGCGGTTAAGTCAGTTAACAAGACGAGAGTCGTAAAATAGAAATAAGAACTGTCAAGTGATTTCTGAATGCTTTTACTTATGTAGATGGAGTCCAGTACGCTACTATATATACTTAAAATTCCCAAGACAATATTGGGAGTACCCATCTTATGTGATATGTAACTAGATCGTCAAACTCTTTCCCGCTAAACCCAGCCAATTCTCAAGGACAAAGGATATAGCATAACATTTTAACAGACAGATGAAGGCTAGGTCTCTACTCATTCTTCATGAGGAAGAAAGGCCTTGTCATCATCTAGATCGACGTGAGGTGCGTAGCGGTGTAGAGTCCAACTAAGACTTCCATGAAAGGTCTCATTCATCCTGATTGATGAGTTTCTTACTGACCGCTAAACCTGCTCCTTCTGAGAATGGTTTTACCCGGATCCTCAATCTTATTCTATTTCCAATCCTACTTCAGATTCTCTTTCAATTGTGTAAACAAGCCCATATTCCTATCGGTTGAGTAGCCCAAGCTCCTTAAGTATTGACCCCTCTCCTGTGAAAGAAAGAGGTTGATGCACCCAGCTACCTGAAGTAGAGCTTTCTTTGTCCCACCTTTCCTTACTGACATTAGATAGCGTATTGAGAATCATGTCAAAATACACCAAGACCTAGGCCCAGGTTCTCTTTCTTCAAGAAAGGGTAGCTTTTAACAACCCCGTTCCAAACATACCAAATAAGCAAGCGACTCCCCTTCCTTAGCATACCCGTCCATTAAGGCATTCTTCCTTCTTGCGTATGTGTTACAGCTCATAGCTCTAAGCCCCAATTCCTTGGTGAAAAGAGCTGTCGCCTTTAAATATTCGAAAAAAGAAAAGAAGGAATCGCTCGAAAGGGACCACACAACAATGGCTCATAACTGAAAAACAAAACAACAATGTCTCCTAGCTGCAAAAGAATGGCTCCCAACTGAAAATTTCTCTCGATTACTCTCTAATAGAAAGCCAGTTCCCCTTTCGCAACAAGTAGACTTGGACTTCTTTCCTAAGCGGAGATTTGGACTACATGGACCTAAGCAACCCACCGACAGGGGCAGCCTTTCACTATGGGAAACCTTGATTTAGATTGGAAAGATTCTTTCTAACCTTTCCTAATTTATATATTGCACTCAATCAACATAGTTTCCACTCATTCCTTATCAACCGCCTCTTTTCTAGTCATTTTTTATCAAATCTTTATTGTGATTTTCTATTCTCTTATGAGAAATGGTTTGCTTTGTTTGAGCCATCGTCGCTTAATGCATGTAGGGGCCTGGGGCTTTTCCCACACGACCCATTTTAAAGGAGGACCAGAAGAACAACAATGAACTCAAAGCTAATGAAGGAGATCCGCAACTTGAACAAGGTACATGGGATCTTTCCTACCCCTTTCTATTTCGACTTCTTTGAAAGGTGAAAGAGTAAGAAGCTAGACCGACTTGCTCTTAAATTAAAAGCAGCAAGAGCATGTAAGTAGGCTTTTCTCCATAAGAACAATCTTTACTTTCTTTATACTTTATAATATAAGGCCCTTTAAACGATCATAAATGGCCTGAAATGTAATGACCTATGAGAGAAGGGTTTTTAGAAAAGAAAGCATACCAATCCGGCAAACAAAACAAAAACAATGGCTCCTACATAAATAAAATAGAATTGAAATGTTGTCACTAGAACGAACCATACAAATAACATCTTTCTAGCCGCCTAAACGAAGTATACAAAGATAAGATAACGCTATGCGCACACAAGCTAACTTCATGTATGTAGTTAGTTCTCAAGGAATTCCATCGGATCTTAGGTGCGACCTAGAGATAGACTCTTATCTATGCTAAATATCTTTGTTTGTTTTTATTTATTATGTTTGCATGTATGACAAAAACCCTAGAAAAAAATGTTTTCTACTTATGCTAATATATTAATGAAGACTTTTTCGTATAAATGTGCTGAAAATGTTATTCTTTCCTTTTTTTCTTTCTATAGCGGAGATAGTCGCACGTAGTGACACACATATTATTAAACGACTCTACATTTGCTTCCTTATCCTTGCTAACTAGAAATGAACCTTCACGAGTTGAGTAAAAGCACATATCCTATCTCACTATCCCTATGCAAAATAGCAGTTCGTTCAGCCGTCTTCTAGCTTCGACCAACCAAGAGGATTCCTTATATAAAGGAAGAAAGTTTCAGGAGTGATCCTGCACACTCCAACCATTCAGGTCTATGTCCATCGAGAGCTTTTTCCCACGTTGCCTTGCTTTGTCTTGCTTACCGGCTCTGAATGTTTCTCCAAAAAAAAGTGACTGACTCTAAGGATGCATATATTTAAGTAAGCAAACTAACATGAGGAATGATCATAGCTGGTCTAGGAGCCGAGAGAGCTCAACTAACTTAGTTGTAGAGCACGACTGAAAATGAGGCTCGCCTCACAGGGAGAGTGGTGAGCAAGAGAGAGATTATGAATTAAAAGACTAGGGGAAAAGTCATCTCATGACTGGAACTGGCTCAAGGCAAGGGAAAATTGCTCTTACTTCCCGAAGGGAGGTTGAAAAAGAGGAAGGAAGGGCAGTCGTTCTCAGGTCTCATGTGCAAGCACGAATCCAGTTCCAAACCAACAAGAAAAACCAGAATGAAAATAGGAACCTCCCAACCAACAAGCCGACTTAAGAGAATGCGGAACGACCTGACAAGTAGCATTGATTTCAGTTTTTCCCCAAATCAGACTCAAATCAATGCCGGATACAAGAAAGAAAAAATAGCTTACGGTTAATACGGAAAAAGTAAAAAGACAATGATAGAAATTCGAACTCGAAGATTTTTACATATAAAATGCAAAAGAGTTTTTCTCAATCTTCCGAAAATTTGTTGTGGGTTGAATGGGAATAACATGTTGTTTTTATGTTCAAGTTATTTGGTACAAGAAATACATCAGTAATGACCACATAGTGGCATCACAATTTCCATGAGAGATCCGATCTCGGTTGTTTTCAACTTTATCTCCATCTCAATCGGTATGGCTTTTGTAGGAAAGTGGATCCAGGTTGGTTTCCCAACCTAACAGATCCTAACCTTAGGGCGACAGCCGAACCACGATTACTCACCCCCGCCAATGGATCTATTCTTCTCTTCCGCGAGTGAGTAGGTAGGTACACTGAACACCAACTCCATCTTAATGAAGAAAGAGATAAGCAACGACACCTCTAAACTCGGATAACCTTGTGACGAAGCGTCGAATCTACTCTACCCTATGCTACAATCTTTCTTCCTTTTGATTCAACCACGGTAGATATTTAGTCAACTGCGGTTACGCTTACACCAAGAACTCCTATTCTATTGCATCAAGAGCTGATTCAATTGCAACACTTACAGTAACAAGAAGAACGTGAAATCATTCTCAAGAACTTGCAGCGGCTGGCTTTTTTTCTTATGATATTTAGTAAAGCTAGGTTCAATAGAGACAATCCATTTATTCATAGTAGCTGCCCAACAAGAAAACTCTTTCAATCAAGCAAATAATCCAAGAAAGGCAAATCGCCAATCGATTTTCTGATCCAACTACAGACAAAACACCACGCCCACAGGCTCGGCCGAACCAAGCCGCCCAAGCCGCAAGCAACAAACATGCAGATTCTCAGACTAAAGAAGCAGTGGCTACCTTTGCTAAAGTCCAGCATCAGGAACAACCTCAAGTTGATGGCCCAGCCCAATAAGCTATTGCTGAGCCCGTAGAGACTGGAGCCATGCCTGGAAGGGCGAACCAAGGAACTCATACTGTGGAGCAGCAACCTGTGATCCATTCGGTTAACCGCATGTTCTTTTTACTCGCGAAAATGGTCCCTTTAAAAGCAAACTAAGAGCAGGGAAGGAACTATTGATGGTATAAGCTCACCAATTAGGATGTGTGACTGATGCATCTTTTTTTTCCAAATGATCTGGTCATTTTCCTTTGGGCTGGGAGGGCTTCCACTAACGAAGGGCATCTGCTCTCCAATTTCTATTCCTTGTTATATATATCAAACTTATCTATTCCAAACGCGAGAGTCATTCTTTCGATTTAGTAGAGTGAGAATCCCCTTTTTAGGAGTATCCCGGGGCCATTCTTTAAAGAAATAAGAAAAGTAGGGCAATAGTTGACTCTTCACACTTACCCCATCTCAGCTTTCATTGAAAATCTCGTCATCAAAATGATCAAAACCCGTTCACTTCTCCCTTCCTCTCCTCTCTTTAAACTGAGAAAGATGAAAGAAGTATCGAGTCTTGAAGATTTGCTGCTTCGATTCATCGAGCTGGCTGCTGCTTCCTTCTCGTAGTTTTATGTGTCTTTTTCGGCGATCACGACGTATTTCAAATTCTTCTTTCATCTGAAGATGAAGGAGACATCATTAGCTCGCTTGTCTTGGTTTAGTCTTTCGACCCTAAAAGCGTAGAACATACTCATTTGATGTAGGGATCGAGGAATGATGTTCACAACAAATAGTAGAGGCGAATGGTTTGAAAGTAGATGCTAGTGGTTCAAATCATGTATTAAGCCAACACTTTCTTTCTATCTATTATTTTTATCAGTAAAGAGGTGCCTCAGGCTCTTTTCCAAGGGCCATAAGGTATTGAGTAGTAGGTAGAGAAGGAAGGAAAGATCCATTTAAAAGCCGCAAGCAAGCTGCATATCTTACTACTCTTTTCAAAGATGGGGCTGATGGGCCCCTACTGAGATTCATTCCTCGTATCATCTAGGAGTGAATAGGTCTTACGGAACAACAATTGAATATCGACTATTTTAAGCGAGTGGACCTGAGGATCTCTTTTTTACTATGTATAAAAAGACTCCATCGTAATAAAGTGGGTTTGGCTGCTAATAACTAAGGAGGTCATCCGCTCACCAATTAGGTTGTATTGAGCATGAATTATGTGTTCCACTTGGGATGCGAGACTCTCTTTTCTATATTTGTATCTTCCTTAATATTGTATATTCATAGTAGATCGCTTAGCCTTATTCTACTTAAAGGGAGGATGGGCATAAGTTCTACGAAATGTGTATGTTAAGTTAAGCATGACGATTAGTTCTTTGCTTCAAATATGACTAGATTGAAGGCATTCTACCAATAACGTTTGAATAAGACGAAGGCAATAGGCGCACTGATCTAAGTACATTCCAACAAACTACCCAAATGGAAAATGGGAATGAGCAACTCCAACTAGCTTTTTTGAAGATGTCTGATGCGGATGTTTCCTATGGTTTACGGGCGAGAGAAGAAAGCATCACATCAAGTCAATATCACTAGAAAGAGGTGCTTCTAACTAATTCTATCCTGAGCCTTGAATGAACTACACTCTTCAATCCCTTTCTGGAACCAGCCCTAGACCTCTTCTTTTGAATGTTTTCTGGGGCTACTTTTTCAGTCGCAGGTGCTGCTACAACTAATTGGTTCTTCTGTTGATTGGTGAACAAAGGAATTTGGTACGGAACAGTAAAGAAATATAAGAACATTACTATCAACAGCTTTCAAAAGAAAAAAGGAGTGAATAGGGCCTATGGATCATTAACACACCGGCTAAGAAAAAGTACGTAAGGCATACGCCTTCCAATTCTCATGTCTTAAGCACGAGAGACTTGTTCAAATTTTGTGGAATGAGATACTTCACCAAGGAAGTAGCGCCTGACCTTTACCTTTAAGGTTCCAATTTTAAGGCTTTAGGTCTAGCAGAGGTAAAATCCTTTGATAAGAGCTTCCGATAATATTTTGAGTTCTCGTGTCTGTCCTGGTCTCTGGTAGAAATCCGAGAACTTTAGTAGATTCCTCGAATGTTAATGATTCTACAGTGGCATACCTCCAGACATGGGCTTCTTCCCTTCATTATATGTCTAGCCGGATGTTTAGCAATAGGGTACCATTACTTAAGTATCTTGGGACTTGCGCATAGTATAGGTTTTCCACTTTATCCACTATCAATGTATCAATGGTGGTGGTCCTTCTGGTAAGAAGAATATGATTTGGATATTCATAGACTGGGTTTACCACTAAATCCACTAGTAACAACATACTGGCTAGAAGCATAGGAATTTGTAAGGTTTTTTTGTATTATATGTTGCTATTACCAGAAGGGTTTTTCGCGAATGTAAGTTGTCTGATAGCTTTACGCGAATCCACACTAGCTAACTTTACAGATATGGACTCCATGTTTTATTAGAGGAATTTTATTCACGAACCTCCTATAACCATATTTTCCCCATCCCTGATAATGAAATGGATAGTGTAGCTAATTGATGTGCCACCCTCTTACCATTGAGTATCAGCATTCAATTAGAAACTTCAAAAGAAGAAATTAGAGCTTTAATATTATCCACAATGTGTCCAATGCTAGGCTCGGGTCTTGTTGGAGCATGTCACCCACATTGCACTACCTGTCTCCACATATATTCGGTAAAAGAAAGCTTCGAATGCTAGCCTCATTCAATAGTAGACAGCCCAAGCTCCGACAACTCCAGCATCAGTAGCGTAGAAATGACTGTTTGACATAGCTGAAAGGATGGTGCCAATTCAGTCCCTTAGTCCGGAACCTAATCCAGATGACTTAACCTCCTTTCAAAGAGCTCTATCACAATTGACATTAAAGCAGTCATTCAAGGCAAAAGGGAAACTATAGCTTATTGCTAATCGCTTATATACGTCTGTCCTGATAGTGAGCTCCTCTCCTTAAATTCAAATGGCTTTCAGCTCCTGTGGAGGACTTTTTATCTTGCGACACGGCATGATAATTGATTGAGTGCGCTTTCCTTTCTCAGTGGCACAGCAAAAGCACCATATTTAGGGTTTGGATATCATAGGAAACGGGGCACTATTGAAAGGTTTTCCAAGTGAACACCCGATACTACGTTAGAAGCATGAATTTTAGCAGTCGAATGAAACTACTAAATGCTAAATGTAATAATTCCAACTGGAAAATTAACGAACCAAGGTTCCGCGTATCACATTTTTCGAGAAGATTGGGACTCTTAGGTAATAGAGCCAATCGTAGTAGTATATACCCTATCAATATAAGGCATCTTCCGGGCAAGAGGTCCCCCTTCTCTTCAGGTAGCATTTAAAAAATGAGTTGAACTGGAATCATCTGTTTAGGCAGCTGCTTCAAATGGAGCTTTAAGAAAGCCCTTCGCTAAGAGTGAAAGTTTTTCTATGCTACATGCCCTAGGTCTGACTGCCTACCTTTTTTTTTTGACTTTTCTTTAGTCAGGAATGGCTTTTTCTTTAGCGGAAATGGTCAGAACCAAGCAACTAGTCCCCCTGGACTTGAAAAAGTGGTTTCAACTATCAATCGTTGCCCTTATGTTGAGGAGATTCGGAAGCCCTTGCTGAATACTTTCCTAGCCAGGGGATCCCCCTTGCCCTTGTAAGATGAGGCCGAGTAGGTGATGCACCATTATCCGGGGCATGGTCTCATTAGCTCTATTGCGAAACTGCTTTTTTTTAAAAACCATATATAATAATTGGAGGGAGCGAAATGCCCGAATTTTCAAGCAATTTTATAAAGTCGCAAGGGAGCTTTTTACCAGATTTACGCATAAAGAAAAGGTAGGATTTCATCTTCCAAGTTGAAGTACTCTAATTCAAACCATTCCGTGACCAGCAGATATTAGCCAGAAAGGGCTCCTTGCCCTTCTTGCTGCCATATAAGCATGAAAAAATGGAGTTTTCCTGTAACCATTCTGAAACCAAGAATGCCTTTATGTCTACCTATAGAATGATTCTTCCACGACTTTCACTTGGGTTCTAACTTCAAACTTCATAGGAGTTCTGACCTACTTGATTTTTTGGTATGGCCAATTCGAGTGGTAAACGTGGCTTCCAAAGAGGTGGGTAAATAAAATAGGACCGAAAGTAAGGTCTCATTTTCGCATTTGATCCTGGAAGAAGGGAAAGCAAGTATGCCCGCCAACCCTCACTGACAAATGTAAAAAATGATGAAGAGCAAAGACACATAGATTTTTGTTTTGCATGAGGAGATTGTTCTGACTCTTTTCGAATCATCATCAGAGGAGAGAGAAAAGCACCCTTTCCACTCGTTGAGAACGATTGCCTATAGTCCGCCTTTCATTCGATCATTCAAGAAGAGAATCACATTTTGGTACCGGAACAAGGGTTCGAAATCCCAGTTGAGGCAAAGGTATGGAAGAGTAGATAGACCCGGAAGATTCCAACCATATAGATGGAGCCACGTTAGGTCACTTCGATCGCTTAATCCCTTACTGCGGTAGTGTAGGATGCTTTAGTTTGCAAGGTTATATGGTCTATAATTCTACCACCTATGAAAGAAAGGTTGCCAGAGATGTTATGAATGGCATTTCCACCGATTGAAGAGAAAGATCCTGCCGTAGTCCCACTAATCTAATGTAATAAAGGCCAATGGAACATGCTTATACTCGGTCAGGAGGTAATTAGGCTCTCTCATTTCTTCTTTCATTCCATCTCCGCTGCTCTTCATCAAGTTCTACAAGACTTGAAGACATGTGCCTAAGGAAAGCAATTGAGCAAAGAAGGTTCACAATGCAATTGAGCTAAAATGGGGAAAAAGATCCCACTTTCACAAACTATGCTTGATCATAGGGGACTTTTACTATGGATACATGACCCTTTAGACTTGATATTAATGAACCAAAGCTGTACAACCTTGTTCAGTTACTTTCAACAATCTCTTATCCTCAATTAGCATTAGCTGGAAGAAGCACTACAGACTGAGAATGGAATAATGTTGCATTGAGATGCTGGCTTTTGACGACATGGAGTAGTTAAATAGAAATATATTCCTCGCCCTAGAAATAGCCCGCTCTAAAAACAAGTAGTCAGTTGCCCAGGGAGGGGTTCATTTGGTAGATAGTCCTATGGATGGCTCGCCATATGGTCTCCTTTTGGGATTGCTCGGTTACCAGTCGAGGAGACTGTCCCTTTCTTAAGTGATTATGCGCTTTTTAGTTTACATAAGTATTCACTTTCTAGAGAAGTTGGGGGAAGTGTGCATTTCCATCGCGAAAGATTCAATCCAGCCACAAGTTCCCCTACAGCTACCTTGTTACGACTTCACCCCATTCGAAGACCCATTCCTTCGTAGGTCTCCGAATTTCACCCCGACCCAAGAATGTTTTGAATATCGGGAAACTCGTGCCCGCGCGCTGCAAGATCGATTTTGACTTTCTCAATGAACTCGAACTCCATTATGTGTCTCTCTATCGGGCCCCATTCGGGGTTTTTGTCTAGCGCATTTCTCTTCTCAGAAAAGAAATCCAGAAAGTCCTCGTTATCATCCATAATCCAAGAAGGCCCAATGAGAAGAGACCCGCCCTCCCACTCTCTCTCATTTATTCAGCGAAAAAAACTAAATAACGGGGGCCCTTCCGTTCAGAGGTAGCGAATAGACTTTCTTATATATTTTCTGGGGGGATACATCTCATGACCAAGTCCAAAGTGGAACATACTTCGATAGTCAATATGCATAAAATAGTAATAAATTCTCATTCTTTCCAATTTCAATTGGTGATATTAAATTTTGGCGTTTTGGCGGAAATCGCGGATTTCCCCTCTTCATTTAAAGCTGCAAGCATCTTTTTGAGATCTTCCAAGGAAGACTCCTGATCTTTTTGCCGTCCACAAAGAATTTCTCTTGAATGACTTTTGTAAAATCCCATTCATCTTTGGGATAAAGAGATTTCATTTTCGCGATTATCTCATTTTTTTATGAAAATTGCCTAATATCTATATCCTTTAACAGTGCTTGCTGCTCCGCATTGAACTCGTTTAGTGGCTTTCGAATGGAGTCTTCCCTAATTACATTATAAAGTTCTTCCTTAGGAAGTCGATTTATTAGAGAAGCCATTTCCTTTTGCTCAAGTTCAACGTTGAAAAAATCAAAGTCTTAAATTAGAATCCATTGTTCATATAGTATGTTGGGAAGCTCATTTAGATTTGGAAGAGACGTTTCCCCCCTTTATATTGGCGTTCCTGGGGGGCCTAAGTTGTCAGCGCATTCTGCAAGTTGCATCAACCCTGCGAAATACATAGACAAGCAAACAATACACGTGAAAATGCTCCAAGTTTTCTCAATCTTAGGTACCCATGAATTTATAAATTTTTATCATAGAAATGACATAAAGTGCGACCCAATATCCATGATATGAAAACCAAAATAAGAATAACAAAGAAAAAGACATCGTGATGTAAGTCTATTATTCTTTGCATCATATCTGCGAATACGAACATCGAACAGGAAATTTTTACTAAGAGTGAGTGTACAACAAGACCAATCATTTTGTTTGGTTCATTCTTTGACTGCTCTTCTCCCCCTAAACATAAATAGAGACTTATAGTAAATCGCCGGTTGGGTTTGTTTATACAACCAAGAAAGGCATGGGACTTTTGGGCATGGTAACTAAACACTTAGTTAGCGTTAGGTTTTTTTTTTCGCCAACTCAAGTGTTTCATTTATATACGATATTATCATGCCAAATCACAGGTGTAAGCACTATATTACAGTGTTGACTGGTGTGCTTTGGTGTTAGCGAGGGGCGTGAACCAAAGAAAGACTGTTCTCGGCGTCACTTCCTCTAATCAGGCAGCTATCTCGAGCTCATTGAACACTAACTTTCTTCTTTTTCTTTTCTAATCGTCGAAATTCTCTCAATTGTTCCCCACTGCCATTGGAGCACTCTCTGATACGTGCTCTGGAATTCTCCAATTCAGTGGAGTGGGGCTTACCTTGAAGCGGATTCCAATTTCATAGCTTCTGCCTTCCCTTCTCGCTCTATTTTTATTCGGAACCCAGTTTCACCACTCTCTCTCACTATGGCCACCCTACTGGAGAAGATTATTGAACCACTTTCTCCTGTATTACTACCTTGTTTTGTTGTGCCAAAAGGAATTAAAAGCGTACTTTGCTGCTAATATGCTAGCCATCTAGCAGTATTTCCTATTTTTTGACTTACTTTTTTCTCTTTCTATTTTTGGGTTTTTTTCATGTGATGTATACCTCTATCTTTGAAGAAATAGAGGAGGGGGACTAGTTTAGGGGTCTAATTTTTGAGATTCATTCATTCATAAGGGTGTATGATAAGAAAATGTAGTCATACTTGTTGCAGAAAGAAAAGTAGCATTTTACAAACTGCTTTGATTCATTAAGATGAAAACTTCACACATGAAGTGTATGTCATGTATATTTCTTAGTCTATTATTTATGAGTTTTTTGGGCCTCCATGTCTTTATCTGTGTGTGGTTTCTGAGCTAGGAGCGCTTGGAATTTAAGTCCTACTCATTAATATACTATCAAAAAAGTGGCTCTCCTTCTCTTATGAGAAATAAGCGCTCTCTCTACAACCAATTCTCTTTAACAAAAAAGGCATTCCCTGATCGTAAACCATCCTTTATCCTTTCTTATCTTGACTTTCTAAGTGAAGTCCTTTCATGCGCGAGGAACTATCTGAAAGTGAAAGGCATCATTGATAGGCGCAGTGAATCGGCAATCGGGCAATTCGGTAAATGTTATCCGTATAATGAATACCTTTTCTAAAGCCATACCATGAATCTCTTGTCTTCTGGTAAAGGGTCGGAATCAGTCCACAAATAACTTACTTTTTGAAATTAGATCCCTTCCATCGGTTGCATCTGCCCTGTCTCAATCGGTCGAGCTGTATCGGTCAACTATAGGAAACTGACTAATAGCTCTTCTTTCTTTTGGTAAAGGTTAACGGTCCTGTTCAAGCATTGGTGCATAACGGGAGGCTAGCTCACTATATTACATTTCATGTAGTTCTTTAATTTAACAGTTTCTTATTTTAGGATAGTAGCTTCGGTCGATAAGGTAAGCGCACATTTTGTTCTTGCTTGCTTTCATTATGTTATGAGAGAGAGTTGTTATACGTCTATTCTCTTTAGACAAATGATTGTCCGCTGGAAAATACAGAGTAGGATTCATTCGTGTGGTGAATGAAAGAACATTCATTGAATGAGTTGACGCTAAACCTCTTTCTCTTTAAGAGAGTCAAGGCTATATGCATTACTTGATTAATTAGAATTAATTGTAATAGAAACTAGGGTCCACGTAGACTATTCAGAGGAGGTATGCTAATCAATGATCTACTGATGTAGCTAGTGTTACTGAAGCTTTTGCTAGATATGCTTTGGCTTAACTAGCTCTAAACCCTCCCACCAGATAAAGGAATGGAATTTCATGTACAAGTAGTCGTCTACACTTAAAAGCTTTCTTGTCTTCACTGAAGAACATTTAGTTTTGCCTGAGATTATATAAGTCCGCACATCACTTAGTTTTCGTCATCGTGGGTCCATAACAATTTTACTACCTATTTATGTGGTTGATATCTTGATCGCTGGCATGATCACTCAGCCCTTGAGGATGCAGCTTATATAGATTAAGGTTATTCCCCGTTAGAATGGGCCTGATCGGATGGGGGAGCGGTCGAGCGTGCAAAGGCGCAAGTCGAACAAGGTATCTGAACTGAAATGTAAAAAAGCGTGCAAAATAAAAGGTCAGATTTTCTTTTTGCTGACAATTCAAAAGATTCTATCATGGAACATCGAATTCTTGGCGGGGCTTTCCTTGATCCCTTCCTTGCCTCATCTCCCTAATCTCTCATATAAATAACAAGGCCCTTGCGTAGGTGGTTAGCAACCGAAGACAAGATTCGAGGGGCGTTCAGCCACTTGACTATAAGGATAGGGGCTTTTTCGAATGTCTAGAAACTTATACATATATAGATATAGTGAGTGTGCATGCGGGGTGTAGGTATTCCACTTACGAGAAAGAACACCAAGTTAGTAAAGTAGTTAACCAAACTCAACTAAGAAGTTCGTCAGTCCTTCCTCCGATGCCTCCCGTTCATTCTTCTTCATTTAATCATTTTGTTGTGTTGTTCTGTTCATAGGATCCCAAGCCCTTCATAGAAAGCCCTCTTCCCTCTCCTTAAGTTAAGAAAAAAAGAATGATGCTTGATTGAACGAACACTGTAAGAACCTTTCTAACTGACACCCCAATCATAATGCCACCAGCGTCTTTTTTTCTTTTGAACAAGCCTTCTAAATCCATTTTTTTTTATTTAAGTTCATAATAACTAGCGGGTTTCATTAATGAAAAGAAAAGCGAAGGCCCGCCATCTGCTAGCATTGTGGTTTTCCATCGATTCTTTATTAATGGCCCACCTTTTCTTTGAACCATGTCAATGATCGAACTTAAAGATATGAACTGAGTGCCATTTGATGAGTAACTGAGAACAAAGGAGAGGGATACAGAAAGAAAGAAGTAATGAAAGAGGAAGTCATTGCTAGTAGTAACGAATTGTCATGATCCATTGGTTCATATAGAATCAATGTCCTAGGTGTACCAAAAAACATTCTTTTCACTAAGCGTATATAATAAAATAGAGTGAAAAGGTCCACCCCAAAACCAAGGGGGTACTAGCTAACAGTTGAGTCCTCTCCGAACCACAGGAGATAGTTGCCCATCATACGACTCACCAATTTCACTTGCCTCTATGGGAGGCTCGCTCCGGGTAGGTTCGGATCACTTAAAATACAAGTGCTCTACGAAGGAAGGGGTTGGGTTAGGAGCGTTTTCAATATGATTCTTTTCTTCTATTTGTTCAATGATAAATGCGAGTCTGTTTTGTCCACTTTCTTCATCCCCCTCTATCAAAATGATCAAAAACGAAGGCGAGCTTGCTTCTTATTCCCATGTTTGATCTCTTCCATCTCTACTTGGCTCGTTGTCACTTATGTTGAAGAAAGGTTTGAAACCCTATAAAGAATGAAGAGGGGCCAAGGATCTTCCTCTCAACAGTGCTTTTCGAGGCTCCCCCCTGAATAAGTAAGGCCCCGTTAGCCTGGGCGAAGATGGGGATAAAGAGTAAGGATTGAAGCCCCCTTAGCTCTGCCAGGCACTGGACAGGGGTTAGCTCTGTAAATGTGTAGATCCAAGTGTAGTATGGTGTAGTAGTAGGCACTTCTAGGACCCTTCCCGGCTACTGGATCACTCCAGTGCTTCGGGTAATATGGACCCTCTGCCACCCATTGCAGCAGAGCCGTTTCATGAGTGGAGGGGAGGGGGGCGGCTAAGCGCAGTTCTTTGAATCAAACATTGAATGAGTTCAATTCTTTTTTTTATATCAAAATCTAAATCGGATAGGATAGATGGATGGATCTATCTTTCTATTCGTATATATTACTAATAAAAATGGATTTTTATAGTGTTGTAGCATAGTAGGAAGTCCCAAATCCTTGATTTGGCCAGCAAAGACTGCACTGCTTTGGGCCCAGGAAGTGAAGGGAATGAGCTCAGCTGCTTCTCCTCCACACTTCTTTTTCTCCGTGCCCGTTCCGCATCTACTTCGCGCGCCATTGGCGCTTTGTTTTCCTCTTATTCTTTATTGGATGGTTCGGATGGACTTCATCATTCTTTCCGAACTAAAATCGAAAGGGCTGTATCACATCGAGATGTCGATTCATTCTTCGCCCCCAATAAGATGGGGAATTTGTAACCCCCTATTAAGACTTTTGGGCCCTTCATCTTTCCGAATGGAGACCCGGCCCGGCTTGCATCATTCCAAAAACCGGCGGGGAGCACCTCTGTATACGATCGCGTGCAGTAACTGGAGTGTCCTATTACACCTAAGGCCAACTTCAATTCACCAAACCAAGGTTCATCTCGTGTAGTCAATGTGGAATCGTACAAGGATATTGAGTAGATGGTTGATGTATCAGACTCGACCCTATCTTTCATAGCATGCATTCCCATCCGTGTCGTAACTGATTCGGTAAGCTACGTGCCCGGTGCACATAGAACTGCCTTCGGTCCCCCAAACTTACTTACTCGTGGCAACCTTCCGGCCGCCCAACTATCTATAACGCTAGTCACTACTCCCACTAGGGCTAGGAAGTAAGCCCCACAACCCAAAGCGGCGAAGAACAAATAGAATTTGCTACAAAAGCCGGCTACTAGGGGTATTCCTGCGTATGAGAACATAATAATGGAGAAGGTAATACCAAAATAGTATTCTTTTTGGCTAAAGCGCCCAGATCAGCTATAAATTTGACACAGGTTTGCTGTAATGCTAAAACTATGGCGAATGCATCTATCGCCATTGATGCATAAATAAAGATACCAATTAGTAGTGATTGAATTCCTTCTATGGTTCCACATGAGAAACCAGTACAAATATAACCTACATGTCCAATTGAACTATGAGCTAGAAGTCTTTTTACTTTTGTTTGGGCCATGGCAGCTTGTGCTCCTAAGATCATAGAAGCAATGTTGCAGAAAAAGAAGATTTGTTGCAATCTAGCTCCATATGAACCATAAATAGAAACACGTGAAATATTAGTAGAAATAGAGATTTTAGGCGCAATAGAAAGGAATGTTGTAACCGGGGTGGGTGAACCCTCATAGATATCAAGTGCCCACATATATAGAGTCAAAAGATATATGGAGTCCGAAGGGTAGGGGGTTTTCTTCGGGGCTCGAGAGATGGAATAGATAGGGCCCCTCAAGTTTTGAATTCGTCACTAGGGAATTCACACGAAAAGGAACGAGGAATTCTCAACAAAAAAGTGCTCTCTGAACCGAACGTGAAAGTAGTTTTCCATCAGACGGCTTTTCCAGTAACTCTACACTCAACTTGGATTATATATCCAAAAAGGTCCGCTTTCGGCCATTCCACAGCTGCCTAGCAGAGATGTGGCTATCTAAAGTGGATTCTATCTTTTGTAGTAGATGCCAAACCTGTTGTGCCCCATTAACTAAGAAGGGGGCAGACACAACATCTACATGAACCCCTTCCTTTCTGTTGTTGCCAGCAGTTTCCCGGGCCGAGCCAGAATTTTTTATTATAAAGGGCAGGCAAAGCCCGAAGGCAGCTATCCCAATAGGAAGGGCGAAACGAGGAGAGGGCCCGACAATCATAACATCGCGGTAAAAAAACGTTTTCCCTTCAGATAAGACGCACCGTAGGCCATCCTCGGCCTTCTTCGTTTTAGATGAAAAAAAGATCTTGATCTCCGAAAGTGTTTTCCTTTCCCAGCCGCACCTCCCACCCATCGTCGAGCCTTTACTTTAATGGTTGGGGAAAGCATTCCCTTATCTGAACTTTGTGGGAATTATTTCCAGCCTTAGTAAAATAGGGGGTGGGTTTGGATTGAACATAGGCTCAAACAGAATTTGAAGGGTCCTAGCTATGCCATACTTTCAATACAAAATATGGAAAGCTGCAGGGATGAAAAAAAGAGGGCGCTTTCCTGTGTTGCACTAAAAAAAGGACCTAAGAGACAAGCGTCTTCTCTTAGGTTTCTTCCTCCAGCGCCCGTCGCCGCCCGACCCGCGTTAGAGTGGAAGATTAGCAAAGCGGGAAAAGAAAGAGGGAAGGGGAGCAACATCTTATTCTCTTCGCGAGAACTTCCGGATCGTAGAAGCATTCGGAACGGGCTCCGCGTTCATTTCATTGGCAGAAACGATCCATTCCGTCCGGGGCTTCGGGGAAGCCAAAAACGAAGTCTTTTGACTTGAGAATCAATGATAGATAGACAAAAGATAGAGAAACGATATATATATATATATTTCTCACAAACAAATTGAGAGATAAAGAGCACATGGATCCTATCCCCTATATCAAACACTTATTCCTATCTATTGATAGAAAGATCTTAATCAAATACCGGACTTTGCATTTTTTTACAAATTACTCATATCCAAAGCAGCTTTTCACAAGCACCCCACCACATACAACTAGCTCGGGGGGGGGGGGTTGTTCGCCTTTTGAATCAAACAAAGTAAGTAGTAGGGGCTTCATAGCAACTTTCATTCTAAAGGAAAGCAAAGAACCAACCTTTAGTCAATAGGAGCCCTACTTCCCTGTTTCCGACATCATCACTTCAATTAAAGGGAAAACCCATTTCCTAGTCACCAGGCTGAGCGCACCTTTGGTACATCAATAGGGCGAGCTATTTGATAGTGACTTCATTCATTTGGTATGGTGACGAAAGGCTACTTCAATGACGGAAACAACCGGAAACTCGAGAGGGTCGCCTTTGGAGAAGAGTTTGCCGGTAACCAAAGCCTCACTCTGATTATGTCGTGAGGCTGACTGAATCCAGTCCATAAACACAGAAATGAAAGTTTGTTCATTCCCTTTCATCAAGTAGGCATACGAACCACTTTGCCTTAGACTCTATTGGAACAAAGCAAAGAAGGAGGCGGAATGGAGAAAGGAAAGGGACAAGGGCGGTCTTGCTTGGCGCGAAGGCTGCTGGTTCGGGGGTAGAGTACAGTACTAAAGGTCCTCGGACTTCCAGGCGGCTTTTCTTTTGGGCAGCTGTTCACCGTTGGATCTCGCCAATACAGCCCCCTATAGTTTTCGTTACCGAGATATCTTTTTTTTTCATTGCTCCTAGGGATTTTTTGGGGAATCTGCTGCCATGCTGCAAATAGTCAAATCTAAAGTGAACCCTGACGCTCTTCTTTCTTTCCTTGCGAGCAGCACACCAGCAGCTTGCGTTGCGTGATTCTACTGTGTTGTTTGCACTTGTCTGGGTGGACAATGGATTGGAAGATAACTTCGATTCGCCCAGCCAGCAGGCGGGCGGCGTGCTTATCTTGTGTGACAACACTACAGAGCAAGTTGCTCTTCTAGGCGGGCAGCTGTGTGACAACACTACAAAGAAAGCGGCGCATTCGCGTAACATCCTATGGTCTCATCGCCCTTACAAGGTAGTGATGAGTTTCACGCACTCTAAGCCCGACTCGTGCGCGGTTAGGAAGATTGACCGCAATCTGAGTGGTACCACCCACCATACCCTACCACCTATAGGCGGCCATCATACAACCGCCCAAAAATGAATCACAGTTATCTTAAGCAGGGATCCTACAGCGATAACTAGAATCCCCATAAAAATACCACTAGATCGAGCACTAGTGATTTCGTATCCGGTCAAAATCTTGGCTAATTTATCGAAGTGGGTAGCTCCAGTAGACCAATAGAAAATGGAACAAATAGGTTGGTTAGGCCTAAGCACCACACTACACGTATAGACGTGAACCCCCTCGTTACCGTACGTACGACTCTCACCGCATACGGCTCGCACAAAGACTCTTAAATTCATCCCGAGACCTTTCTTCCACCTTTCCTCTCCAATCCTCGATCAAACTTGCATTCGCCAGGCGCTATGAAATGTGGGAGGCATTCTGGCGGATGCATGCATGTAGGAAGGAAAATGACTACATAAGCTAAAAGACTATGACTACAAGACAGGACAGAAGCGACTCGCTTCTATTCTCGTTGGGATTGGACATAGATGGGAAATCTATAGATCGTAGTAGTTTGCCAACCTCTCTAACTAACATACGATACAATTTCACTTCACGGCACGGCCAAATAAAAGAAAGAGCTTCGCTCGGTTGGCCTTCCTACGCTTACGAATGCCTCTTTTCTCTTCTTTGAAGTCTACAACAAACAAGTGTGAGAGGCAGTATTCTAACCTACGTAGAAAAACTTCAACAGATTTATAGTCTGCCGCTTTTGACCACTAGGCCACTCTCCCCTTCCCGGGCCGAGGCCTCCCTCAATGAGTTCTAATTCTAAGAAGGGGGCGGTGCCCTGGATCAATCAAAAAGCTTATTGATTTAATTGAAGGGAACTAAGAAGATTAGCATAGCTAGCATTCCGGGAGAATCTAGTCATTTAGTCAGTTCATAACAATCTCTGTAAAGCAAGGGATAAAGCTTCTACAAAAGCTTCCCCCTCATGTAGTTGTCGGCCTTACCCAGCCCCCTAGTTTCTTCTGGTGAAGCTACGAGTTCAGGAGCAAGTGAATGAAGGGGCCATGTTCCTAAAATAAAATGACCCTCTTTCTTTTCTTTTCTTTCCCTGTCCCTTTAAAGCCCTTGTATAGGTTGGGCGCTAGCACTTTACTAATATAATTTAAAGTCAGGCTCTTCTGCTTAGCGAAGCTGCGAGCCTACATAAATATAGCTTACGCTTACCAAGCCTAATCTACAAAAATAGGGCTATAGCAAGCAAAGCAAGCTTTCCCCATACGTTTGTTGTGGGTCATGCCTCACCGCAGACACTGGATCAATGAAATGAGTGGAGATCCTCCTTCCCCTTTGCTAATTACCAAGAACTTCGTTGCCACTAGTAAATTAGACCATCCCCACAAAATAGAACTTGGATCCTAAAGAGAAGAGAGTTCAGTCCACGAGAAGTAGCAGAGCTTTAGCCATTGGGCCACACCCATCTATCCTAAAAAGTAACCCTTTTCTTGTTCGTTCTATGAATGACGCTAGTGGAAACTAATTCCTTCCGGCTAATGAAGATACTACTCCAGTCTTTCCAGTGGATCCTTCTTATCCCTAAGAATGGAATGAACCAAGTTAACTTATACGAGAGTGAGGAATAAACACCAACAATCAACTTACCGCTTTTGATGTCCCATAATTCAGCTAGTTTTGAAATAAAGGAAAAAGACAGGGGTCACTAGGTCAGAAAAGCGATAACTAAAAAATCTCCCCAAGTAGTATTCGAACCTACAACCAATCAGATAACAGCCGACCGCTCTTCCACTGAGCTACTGAGGAACAACAGACTTAATGTTGGAAGCCCACTCTCATTCTTTGGACCAACCTATGACCGAACATAAATGAGTTCGTCACTTTTTTTCACATACACCGGGATAAAATGTTATAATAGCAAGCCATTCCCCGGCTGGAGAGCCTCTAGCACAAAGAGGCGGCGATCAACCATCCACTTTCGAGATTCATATTGATCAATAGATCTCCGCGTCCCGCCAGTTCGCTAAGTAGACTCACTCTACCAAGGGGCAACAAAGGCTGGAACTCTTCCTGCCAAAAACAAGGGACCTGCTTCTCATCCTAGGAGTTAGCAGGTATGAAAGAGTCCCCTCTCTTTCTGTCTCTACGAGTTTCTACTGCAAAGTAGCACTTTTGCTATTCAATCACAGAATCGATTCTGATCAAGCTGAAAAAATTAAGCCCTATATATGTTATTAGTAAAGCGCTAACTCCCTATCTATAGTAAGGGAGCATTTCTTACTCGTTAGAGCTATTTTTTGATTGCAGCTAGGGCACCCCTTATCTTTATCAAAGTAAACTTTCTCGCTTTTTAGTCAAGCTTTGAAGTCCCTACTTTATTTAGATTTTTGGGATATTTGAAGAAGCGCAGGTTTCCACCCTATACCTATACAAGGGGCTGGTCTCGATCTCGCTAGGTGGTACCCCTCTCGATGATTGTTAACTCAACATTGATTTCATGCTTGAGTTGGAGGGCTCTCCCTCCATCCATCGAGTCAAGTAATTCGCTATCGAAAATTGATCTGCCGCCTATCTCAAGCCATGCTTCTTATTTCTCCAAATCGGTTGCTAGTGTCGGTCAATCAAGATTCACCATCAAGAGAGGGAAAAGCCTTGAATTTATGTTAGGCCGGTCTCATCATTCACGCAATTCCCCCATCCATTGATTGATCATGCGAGTACGCATCCAGTCAGCGCATAGTGAATGAAAAAAGCATTCATCCTGGATTCTCTTCCTCAAGAAAAATGTCTATCAATTGATCCTTATTCATTCGATCAAAGTCTCCACTTTTCACGCCCCTCTACTAAGAGATGCACCATGTTGATAGGAATTGGCAAAGATCTTCTTGTACACGTCCTCGAGGGCAGCATTCATGGCAATCATCACTACTTTCCCCCGAGGGCATGGTATGGCTTTATTCTTGGTCTTGTTTAATAGATGTCGAGTGCCGCTTTTCCCCGTCCGAGAATCTCTATCTGCTCTAAGTGGGCGCGAGCTACAACACTTATGTCACCTTGCTTTTTCAAAAGACTGTCTCTTTACCCCTTGCATCTTCATCTTTTTGAAAGCCCATACCATTCTTCTGGACCTACATTAGTCCTATTTCAGGTCCAAAGCCTCTTCAATAAAGACCTCTTTTTTTTCTTTCTCCCCCATTTCTCATTTTGTTGATTGAAAGAGAATACAAGCTATCCATTGAGTAAAGAGAGGGTTTTCGGTCGGTTCCTGTTCGCCTTCCTCCCCCCTCATAGTCCATTAGTGGGTAGGGTGGTCAACTTAGTGGGTGCCCACCTCCTCTTTAGACATGTCCTTGACAACCTGGCAGTTCTTCGGTCTCCGCTTTTGGGGGCGGGAGTGCTTGGTCGATGGGGTTTCCTTTTCCTCAACTAATTCGGTTGTGTCAGCCCTGATATTGGTATACCATTTTGTTATGAGCTGGATAGATTGAAGGTTAGATAGATTTGAGTTCATGTGGGATAGCACCTTCGATCGACCATAGGGCCTATTCTACCCTTATCAAATCTATTCTATTGAAGCGTAACGTGAGAAGCTCCTTCTCATCTTGCATGTCTTTGGTTTGGAAGTCTAGAATGTTGTCTATGGATTCCAATAACAAAGGAAAGCCTCCTACCCTAATACTCTGCTATTTGATTAAAACAAGTTCCGTCCTGCTCACCACTCCTCGAGGCCAAGGACGGGGTCGAACCGTCATTCCAGGATTAGCAGTCCGATACATTTCCGTTATGTTACCTAGCTAAACCCGCCACCTCATGTGCCAAAGTCAAACAGTTGTTCTTCCTTCTCTGCTCCTTCTTTTTCTACATATGCGGCGGCGGCAGAGAATAGGGGACAACTTCTTTCTCCTTTGCCTTGCTCAATCTTCCTTTTCTGATTAAAAGTAGCAACCCACTCTACTACTAGAACAGAGGCCAGATAGAAGGTTGCTCATCCAGCGCAGCAGATCCATTGTTTATGCGGCAATGCAATGCAGCTAAAAAAGGGAAGCCCCTTCTTATTAGTAAGGTATATGTTGGTTGGGGAAAACTCCAAAACTAGGGTTCCAAAAAGCTTACCTTATATTATAGAAAAGTTTGAGAAAGGGGCACCCCTACTATTTCCCTAAACTACATGCTAGCACGCAACGGCTAGAAAGCCATTGTTGCTTGCTACTTGCAAGCTCGAAAATCTCTATTTTGCCTCTCCTCCCTATCTCAATTATGATTGATTAGCTTCTTCCTTCACGCAAGCTACGGTCTAACGACCCCCTTGTTGTGTTGCATTTTATGATCTTCCACTTCAGCCTGCGCTTTTCAGATAGCCGGGACTCGATGTTGATTTCTGATTTAAATGTCACCATAAGTTTGGGGCGGCCCATCCGATTAGTTTAGCTATCACTACTGGAAACCCTAGCGATTGTTTGGCTTCTACTCCCCGTCTGCCTATCTCACTCTCCCATAGAAAATTTTTCTTTCTTCTTTCATTTGCCTATCCTGCATCTTTCTTTCTATCCATAGGTTTGGCTTCCCACAGATAGATCTTTATCGGGGGAGATTGGTGCCCCTTGAGGTATGCCCTTCAAGTGGGTTGTTCCTTTATCTGTCTTTTCCATCTAGTGCCCGCACTGCGTCAGAAAATCTTAGTCTTCGATCTCTCTTCGCAATGAATTTTAAGGGCTAAGACTTTCTCTCGACATCTTTCTTTTATTTAAGTCATTGATCTCATATCTATAAGCAGGGGGTCTGCGTTCACTATTAAGCCTACACACGTCCATTCCTTTCAAGCTTGATCCTTCCCTTAGACTCGTTACCTAGTTCGACCGAACTCGTTGGTTCCGTGCTCTATTCGGTCATAACCCGATTCGAGAACCTTCTCTCACAAATTTCCTTCACCAAGTCATTGCCAGGAATCAACTCTTATCCTTTGGTGTCAAAGGGCGAGTTCCTTTCTTGTCTTGCCCAAAAACATTCTTTGTTCTCATTGGAGAAACTCTCCTACGGCAAGGTTTTACACATAGGGCCAGCTACTTTCTTTATCTCGCTTGCCCTTACTCCGTCTAGTGCCTTTCGATTGGGTTCCACCCTGGGAGTTAGGTTACACCACTTGGGTTTTTTTCTAGTATCGAAGGCAGTCAACGTGTCAGCCACGCTTCCCCCATTAGACTTTTCAATCTTTTGCTCTTTTTCCTTCTCTCTTCCAGTTCTCCCCCTCTAATTTATTTGAGAGTTGCGGAGAATACCACTCTATCAATAACAAGAAAAATGTAGCAATTCTGTTTCAAATGGTTTGAGCTTGGAAGCAACCTGCTTTCTTTCGATAGGCGAGAACAAACTACTATTGACTGCTTCGCCTATCTATTCTATTATGGCCGGCTTGGAGACAACAGAGGAAGACCATCATCTCTATCCGGGTAAGATCATAGCTTCATTCATTCGTTGAACCTTGGGGATCACCATTAGGATTAAGGTCAATCAGCATACTACCTCTGTCATACATACGACATTACACGAAGCGAGAGTGCATGGTCAACACACACCTTAAGCGCCTACGTTCCGCTTGCAGCCAATACAACCACAACCTAACTTGCACGAGATTCAACAACCGAAGCTACTAGTAGTCCCGAGGGGGCGACATCCTGCTGTAATAGTTAGCAGTACTGAACAAGCGAGTCAACGGTCCGAGGAAAGAAAAGAACCGCCTTTTAAAAAAAAGAAGGAACTCGCTAGGCCTTTAGAACAAAGGCGATTCGGTTTATGCTTCAGATGATCTGGCTAATTCTATATATAACTATCTCATTTTCTTATATTTAGCACCTTGGAAAAGGTAATCGGTTAGGTTGACTTTAGAAAGGCTACTACGGACCGGGTGAATTATGAAAAATGTCCGCTAAAGCCCACGGGATAAGGTTTACAAATATGATCATGAATCGAACTAGATCGAAACATTCAGTTGTCGACGAACAAAGCCGGAATGACGACCGAAAACGAAGGATGGACTAGCCCCGGTTCCCAGGGTTAGTGTATTCCCTATTATGAGCCTACTCACATCAAAACTAAACTAGTTGATTCTCTTTGGCCGGCCGACATGTTACAACCTTCGCATTTCCTGCTGAGATCCCAAGTCTCCAAGTGGGCCCTCTTGGCCACCCACGACCTTGGCTTATTAGAGAATCCCGCTCCTGTGTCGTAGGACTTTCCGTTCGGCAGTCCACCGGGTGGGTTTGTTTCTCCTTCCAGTTTCGATTGTCTTCTTGGATAGTTATAGTGGCCCATATGAGCGAGATGTACCTTGTGGGGGGGGGGGGGGGGGGGGCCAGGACATAGTCCTTTCAGGTAGTGGCCGTTTAGCCCATGGTCCTTAGATGGTCGGTGCAACGCCAGAAATTGGAACATATTGATTCCCCACGTTCCCGTCGTTCGCTTCACGGCCTGTCCCTCGGTGTGGTCAGTACTCCATACTGTCGGGCAGTGAAGCTTACACTTGTTCACTAATTATGACGATTCACGAGGGCCTCTTTCCTCCTCTATTTTTTGCTCAGTCGTAGGGGTCGGGACCCCCACAAAGGGGGAGGGTGTCGATAGAACATCTCAACCATTGGCGGGAATTTCGCCCGCATCAGATCCCCGATTCTTGTTCACCCCGGATGATCGTATTAGATGAATTGTGACCTCGTACGATCGTGTCTGGTGAGCAACAACCGCTTCGTCACAGTACTTACTTATGGGCTAACAGGTCACACTTTGGTCAAGTATCCTACAAAGAGACTCCCGAGAGCCAGAAGTATTAAAGGAATGTCCATAGGAATAGGCGCATCATGACATCGTAAGATGTATCGCCCAAATGAATTATTTGGCACTAGAAATGTTATAAAAAGTGAACGAAATGAGTAATAAGAAATGAAAAGGACAAAGACACTTCCCAACCAGAAAGCAAAGTTCCCACGGATGTTATACTTAGTGTAAGCGAGGTCTAAGATCACATATTTGGAATAAAATCCAGTTAGAAAAGGAAATCCAATTAGAGATAAGCTGCCCATGAGCATCATGGCATAGGTAAAAGGGAATGAGGAGGCAAGCCCCCTATCTTCCACATATCTTGCTCATCCGACATGGCATGAATCACCAAACCTGCACTCAGGAATAGTAATGCTTTGAAAAATGTGTGATTCATTAAGTGAAAGACAATAACCGAATAGTTAGAGATGCCGCAAGCAAAGATCATATAGCCTAATTGACTGCAATTTGAATAAGCTATGACCCTCTTTAGATCATTATGTAATATTCTAGTGGTTGCCGCAAGGAATGACATCACAGATCTTGCAAAAGTAATAATAATCAAAGCCGTAGGTGGGTATTCAAAATAAAGGGGAGCACCTTGCTATCATGAAAACGCCAGTTGTTACCATAGTAGCTGCATGAATCAAAGCGAATACTGGAGTGGGACCCTCCATTGCATCAGGTGACAAAGTATGCGATCCTATCTGTGAAGATTTCCCAACAACACCAATAAAAAGTAAAATACAAATAAGAGTTATGGCATTCAATCTCATATTGCAAGAAATCCAAGAATTTATGGGGGCACTAGCATGAGCAAAAATGGTTGAAAAGTCTACTGTTTGAAATAGAGTAAAATAACCCAAAATCCCATGAGCTAATCCAAAATCACCTACTCGATTGACAAGCATAGCTTTTATAGATGCTTTATCTGCCTGAAGTCGTGTAAACCAGAAATGAATTAACAAATATGAAGAAAGACCTACTCCTTCCCATCCTAGGAATAATTGGAGAGAGTTAACTCTAGTCACTAACATTGGCATAAATAAAGTAGGAATGGATAAATAACACATAAATCGAGGGCTATGCGAATCCCCAAACATATATGAAATGGAATAAAGATGGATAAAGCTACTTTTGAATGTAACCACAAATAACATCACTACGGTCGGGCTATCGAACATGGGGTTAGAAGTGAATTACGAGTTGGACCAATCTGCGAATCGAGCGAGCTCCCTTGCATGCAATGATGTGGTGGTAAACCTCTCATTCCAATTCAGTGCTCTCCGAACCGTGCGGGAAGGTTTCCTATCACACGGCTTACCAACTTGATCTTTCGCGGGAACCGTATGTCTGAACAGGCCAGGAAAAAAATGGTAAGGTCTCTCTTTCCTTTGCCACTCAAGTGTACAGAATTTGCCATGATTAGGCCACTTCTTCCCTTACGTAATGAAAGAGTCCACCGTCTGCCTTAATAGTCTCAAATAATGCATGCAAGCCTACCCCTTTAGTAAGTGATTCACTAACGAAGCGAAGAAAAGGCTGGATCAATCAAAGGGGATACTACGAGCCCTCTGCCCCACGCATCTAACCAGCTCACGTGGTTCACTGATTCCACCAACTAGACCAAAAGAGTGATTCAGTCAATACAGAGGTGCGCTTGAAGTCGGGGGTGTGCTATCCCTATTGGGCTGGGCCCTTCCCCATAAGGCCCTACCATCGGGGCATAAGCGCCCTCTTGCTACCCATATGTGAGGCGCTGTCTTAGCCTTCCCTGACCAGGATCGCTCCCACACTAGTAGCGTTCGTGATCGGCCTCTTAAACTGTGTATCGATCGAAAGGCAAGGTGCTACAGCCCACAACCAAGGGAGTGGCTACGTCTAGTATGTCCCCCCTTATTCCCAACATGCTAGGTACCTCGGAGTGGGTAGGAGCGGGTCGAGTCCGTATAGCCGCGGAGCAACAGCCGCATCCGGATCTGATCTATTTACTCGACAATTCATCCGGTGACTTCACGATCACCAAAGAAGCCCCAAGAAGCAACAAACATTTTCGATGAGATCCATGGAGCAATTCTTAGATAGCAAGCACTAGCTCCCGGTGCGACTTCATAAAAAGCAATCAAAGAGAAGATCGAAGAGAATGAAACGCACGTAGTGGTTATTATAGCGGTTCCTTCTTTTCCTAGAAAACGTCCGAAACAACCTGCTACAAAACTACCGAGCTGGGGTTAAAAATACAATAAGTAGATACATAATTTCGAGTGTGACCAGACAACCAAAAATAAGACAATGAAAGAGCGGCCTGTGATTGAGTGATAGATTGACCGACGACGGAACGAAGAACAAAACTTTACAACAACTTTTTCAAAGACGTTCACTTGCATCACATCATCTTCAACCAACCTCCACCCGAGAAACCCATGGGATTTGCTCTACAGATACAATGAAATCCCAGTTTCTGAGATACCACATCAGCCCTATCACCACTAATCATAGGTTATCAGTGGATGCTAGGCATCGGAATTCAAAAAGTTCTCTTTTTTTTTTGTCAGCGAATTTCGCTCATCAAGTCCTTCTTTGATCTGCCGCTGTTAGAACACCACAATATTCGTCTTTTTGGGGTTAATGTTCTCAATGGTGAATCGATCATTCGATATGCTTTTCCTTCCACGACGGAATGGAAGAAAAGTAATGAAACCTGCGATGGCTACTGAATAACCTTCTTTTACTTTCTCAATAATAAAGCCTTTGACCTTTGTATTCGTTCACCAAATCTTGTTCTGTTCCATCCAAGCTCGGTTTTGTCTGTATCTTCATGGAAGAAGAAGAAGCAGTTCACCAGCCACTACTTCTGTAGATCCCACCAAATCATTAAACCTGGCGGCTGCTCGCTCTTTGATCAGTGATTCACCGGGCACTAGATCAATGAAAAATCTCTCTAAAATCTGCTCATTGATCACTAATTCACCGGCCACTAGATCCAGGAATCCCACCTTATTCTCAAACCTGGTGGCTCGGTTTATTGGCACTCCTATAGGCTGATCTTGCATACAAATTATGTGGGTCCCAAGTCCTACATCCACCAAGAACATTTCTTCCCTAAAGTGTAAAACTTCAGACTGTACGACGTTTCCACTACATAAGAAAAAACTGGAATTACATATTGGAAATGATCGACTCAAATAGATACTCATCATAAGCTATTTTTCCTCCTCTTTGTGTTCTATTGATTAGAAGCTTCCAGCAGCGCCACTCCAGTAGAAAGAGTGTTGCAACTAAGCTAAGCTGCTGTTGGGGAACTCGGTATGAGCGATTTTTCGCTTTCTCCTTTCTAGGTTTCACAATACCTCCCCCTTTTCTTTTCCAATTCCTTCTTTTCGTTCTACTTAGGTGGAGCAATCCGAACTCTCAATAGAATATAAAAGAGTACCACAGGCCTGTGTAAACACCTCAACGAACTCATATTGACACTCCTCAGACCGAGGACAATCTCTCGAATACACATGTTGATGTTGTTGACCCGTTTTTCTTTTCTTTGCTGATTTCTCTCAATGAAATTTTCCATGTTGCACTAAGTTACTTACAAATGTATGCATGCTGTCCGAGAACACATTGGGGTGAACACCCATCCGAACAAGTAGGGTCAATAGTTCAGCATTTAGGCAGTAACATTTAGAAACAAATAAATATTTAACCCAACAAGTGTTCTCCGAACCAAGCTAGATAGTCTCCTATCACTAGGCTCACGAACCAACCTGGACTTTTTTTTTATTATTCCTACTGGATATCAAAACAAACCATAAGGATTGTTTCCGACCATGAGTTCCCACATAACATAAGCGCTCTTGGGTGGGGTGGGCATTCTATCAAATCTTTGAGAAGGGGCCCAATCTTGTATTTGATGGTCGGTGTAGCGATAGGCTTCGTTTCTACAACTGTCTTCCCAACCGTTGAAAGACTGAGAGAGAACGGTAAGGGGCGCACAAACAAAGAATGTCATTATGCGGGGATGTGATTTGCCAAGTTGGGGCAAAGAAAGCAGTCCGACCCTACCGAAGTACCAAAGGCTTTCGATGCTTACACCTCCCTATTACAGGACATAAAAAAGGCTTTAAGTAGCGCCCTTAGAATCTAATTTGAAGCGCCAGTAGTTGTATTTGTGGTCACACCAACCCTTTCGTTCTTATCGCTCCGGATTCCGATCTATATGACCTTCGGGCGGTACAATGTAAACATCTTCCGTAGAAGCAGGTAGTAACCTAACCTTCCAGAATTTGTTCAAGGGGGGACCCTCTGATCTATCAATGGAAAGATCTCCATGTGTGGCGTGATAAGGAATCCTAGAAAAGATCGATTGAGACTCCCTCCACTGTGCCACGAAGATTTCTACATACTTGTCCAGGATAAGTGAGATCTTCTGCGTGCCAGGGAGCAGCTCAAACAAAGAAGAGTCTGGTCCAGTTTGAATTCAGGCACAGCCCGCCCGTCCGCTACTAGGTCCAAAAATGGCACCGGGCGAGGGCGCCGCTATGCCCCTTAATGAATCGAATGGTCCTTAAACCTTCGTTTTATTCCAACGGCCGGCCTAGATCTCATGAGACCCGTCCACTATTACTACGAAAAAAGCCCTGCCCTTTCCTTCGCTACTAGGAAAGTAAGCAAGTTCTATTAGCACCGGACCTTGAGATGAATTAATCGTGTCATGTGCAACGTCCATCAATGATGGTTCATTAATGTCTATTGATTTAGACTCTTTCCCCGTTATCAACGTAGAAAAAGATCGAGAGGCGCCCGAAAGCCCCTAAAGAACGAAAACGAAATTCGATTCACTCCCCGTTCTCTTTTAAATAAATAAAGATCACCCTAGGCCGAGTCTTTCCCTATTGTTCTGTTCCCGCCACGAGAAAGACACACGGAAGAGGTATTCCCAGAGCGCGCAGGATCCGTTGAGAGTTTGTCTCGGTAGGGAATTATACGATCTTTTCCCCTATTGTATTGAATCAATAAAAAAAAAGAGGTTAGTGCTACGGCCCCCTATTGTTTGATCCAATATTGACCGGGGATAAGCCCCCACTTCCATAGATCCTTGGTTTGACCTCCCGTTGTGGTCCTTGCTTTTAAGAAAGTGGAGCGTGGCCTGTCACGCCTCCCTTTTTACTACCCCTTTTTCGATCCTTTTTAAAAGATACGTTGGGTATACATCAATGTTCAAATATCCGAGAAAGATATAATAACAAAGAGGAAGAAGTTTTTCCAATTAAAGGACAATCGGTTCGGGATTTTATTTAATTTTCAGAGTCTCCACTTGAGAAGATAATGATGTCCCAAGTCACCGGTTAATCCTGAACCCGAAGAAATTGACTCTGTATTACAGTCCACGAAACAGAAACCTGGATAAGGAATTCTTTTAACCCGGGAGAAGGTGTTAGGCACTCCCGGATTCCTTTGTTTCAGCACGGTCGCTCAACCGTCGTTCACAATTTTATATGACTTTTTATATACTACTTAACAATATGAATGTGTTTCCAACTTTAATATTTTACGAATTGCGACGTCGCAAAAACGTATTTCGAGTCACACCGCAACTAGTAGGCCTGTGACTTTTAATACATTTTGGCTTCGCCGGGATTTATAATTTGAGTTGCACCAAGTGCGCACTCGTATTAAGGAAGGTATATTTGTTAAGTCGTGCCTAATAAGTGTCTAACGGCTTTAGATCTTTTGGGAAAAGGTTATGGAATTTGATATTAACCTTCCCGAATCTATTATAAATATTATTAATTATTTAAAGGGGGCCCCACTATTTTTGCTATTATGTGAGGCTCGTCCCGTGAATCTTTTAAAGTCCATACTTATTGGGTCACTATATTTTCTATCAATGTTTTTTCCCTTAGTCAATATAACTATATATATTTCCAGAAGTGAGTCCAGGCCTTTATTGTTTCCACTGTTATTGGGCCTGGATTTCCAGATTGAAACTTAATGAGTTATCACATGTATCTGGATCTTATTGACCCGGACCTGATTTGGGCTTTCATTCAATGGCCCAGTGAATTTTCGAATACAGTCCAGGCCCACATCGCATATTAGGCCCAGACCAGAGACGAAGCAGTAGTAATGAAAATGAAAATGAAAGTTTATTATAAAAGTAGGAGCTCAGAATCAAAATAGAAATGAATTCAAACTATATTTTTTATTTATTAAGAGGTAAATTCTGTACAAGGCCACAATATTGAATCTGAACCATGAGAGTCTAACATGCAGATAGCTTAATTAACAAGACTATTTTTTACTTTATTCTCAAGGAATAGTTCATGTCATTGACTTGACTTCTCTATTAACCAATTAACACGAGACTATGTTTTGAATTGAACTAAACTAAGCGATTTCATTATTTACACCTAGCATTTTATTACTTAAGGTGAATTGACTCACTCGCAGATACGTAATTACATTTCATAAATGAGTTTGGTTGTGTGATATCATGAAAATCGGTATTAACTAAGCTATAACTTTGTCTTACTGCTGCTGTTAAGAATCTATGTGGATCTAAACGTCCAAATACCAACTTAAGTCGTCTACATAAAACTAACTAAAGTTATTACTGTAAGCGTGTTGTTGTCGATTCATGTCCGGATTAATTGGCCTTATTTTACGATTTTAACCTATTAAATTAGGTTATTTAACTACTATAACTATACTACTACTATTTTTTACTACTTATTACATTATTATTGTTCAAGCTTCTACTTATACATACAATAGTATCCTAATGAAATACAAATCTAAATTAAACTAGACATCTAATTAGAAAAAGCAGAAAATGCAGAAGAGATTTTAAACTCGAAACTTCATTTTCATCACAGCTTCAAGATTACATAGCTTCGACTGGGATGTGTACCTGATTCAGCAAACAAAACTCGATGAGTTCTAAGGGAGATGAAATAGGCACAGCACTTAGACTCAACAAGCAATGCAAATGTAAAGAATTGAATTCCCAAATGAACAGATGATAACACAGCAACAACAACTAGAAACCCAGCAAAATGAGCAGAAATTCCAAACGACTCCAAATGTGGACTTTAGTGTAGAATGTTTTTCTGAAAAACTTGTTTTCCAAAATCCAGCCCTTAAACTAGTCCTAAATGGGGGTATTTGTAGGTAGAGAGGTGAAATTTTTTGGGGGGAAAAGGTAGAACATAATTGTATTCCCCCCCCCCCTATTTTACCAAATCTTACACTTTAAACCCCATTTTTCTTACAAGATGCCTTCCAGCATGTGTGCTGGAAGGTTCTATTTGATTCCATTTTGGGGCTTTTACAAGTGTACCCATACTTATTAGTGTTTTTTACTGATTTACTTTTTCCTTAAGACCAATATACCCTTAATTCTATGCAGAATTGCAGAAATCAGGAGCCCAAATTTCTTATGTATCCCTATAGGCTCTATTAAATCTATATTTTTGCCATTTCATGTTCCTTATATGCCCTTGAAGGCATTGATTAATTACCCGACCTACCTAGGTTTGATTTTTCAGAGATTTAGCTCTTATTTAACTAATGGTCAACATTTGTATCAATATTTAAGAACATGTCATATCAGACTTAAGACTTATTTCAATTTTAACCAGTTTTGTTTCAATTCTGTTATTTATACTAATTTGCAGGACTAGCCTGCTTATTATCCTATTGAAGACCTAGTCAGTGCAAAGATTGGACTTGGATTTGCAATTGACTCATTACTGAACACAGGCATGGCTGAGACCTTTGCAAGTCTAGCCACCTGTGATCATGGGTCAAGCTGGGCTTTGGTAAGTCTAAACAATTAGACTTAAACCAAATTTATTACACATATGGCATATTTAAGTTTTAGCCAGTGTGTGAGACCTAACAAAGTAGGTCAGTTGCAAAACTGACCACTCTTGGTCATTTATTTAATTTATAACCCTTTTTGTGGTTTTTCAATTTTAGCTTATTCTAAGATACTTAACACATGTTTTCAATGTTAACCACTTATAAGTTTTAACCTAATGCAGCTATAACCAATCCACTTAGGCATGATGGGTATTAACAGTATTCAATTCAACACAAGGTTGTTGCAAACATAGCCAATTTCATAAACAATTGCACATATAGCCAATGAAATCAGAATCGTTCATCAATTAATCGAAACTCAAAGAAAAGGGTTGAGTATTGTTGAATCTCAATCAATAGATTTACAATTTAGATTTCATAATACAGTGCCAATTAGTCATGAAACAGGCATAGTCAAGACTTCCTTATACTAAATGAACCACTGAAAAACCCAAGTCATGCTTAATATGTTCTCGACTAAACACATACATGCATAACTCATTAAGCAATTTCAGAAGAGAGCATGGTTTGCAAAGATCAAAGATAGGCATGAAGAGATGTTAATCAGAGAACAACCAAGCTTAAACAAAGTTGGCATAACAGTAACCCCTAAGCAGAGTAGACATGGAGAAATAGAACAAATAGACATTCCTTAAAGACAAAAATCCCTAATATAAACATACGAGTCATATAAATGAAAGATATGAAAGAAAAATCAGAACAAACAAACAAGATTTCTCAAAGACAAACCCTAATCTAAACAATGCAGTCTAATATACTAAGAGAAAACATATGAAGATACATAAGATAAAGAAGAATAGATCTTAAACAGAAAATACAGAACAAACAAACAAAAACTTCTCAAAGACTAAAACCCTAGTCTAAACATGCAGTTATTTATACAACTAACTTATTAAAAGAAACATGCTGAACACACAGAAAATAACAAAAAATAATCCATATAAACAAGGGAGGGGAACTTAGCTTGCAGGAACTGTCTCATGAGCTTTTTCCCATTTTCCATTTCCTTTTCTTCTTTTCTTTTTTCCAGTTTTTCTCTTTTCTTTTTCTTTATTTGCTTTTTTGGTTTTTCTTTTCTTACTCAATATCTCAGATTTGAAGTTTTCTAGTTATGGTAGGTGTTGAGAGAGTGGAAAAGGTAAGAGCTTTGGGGATGTTTTGTTTAAAGTCACCGGAGTTAGGTTTCCGGCGACCTGGTTTGAATATTCGAGAAGGAAGAGGGATATTCGAGGGAAACCGGGTACGGGAGGTGATAGATCTGGTTATGAGGATGCTTTGGTGTTAATTTGGGAGGGGTTTGCATGGTTTTGGTCATCGGAGATGAACTCCGATGACCGGAGTTTCAACAAAGATGAAAGGGCTTTAGGTTTTCACGGAGTCATTGTAGGGTTTTGAGATGAAAATGAAGAGAAGAGGAGAAGGGGGAGATGGGATGTGGCCGGAGATCGCCGTGGAGGTGACAGTCTCCATGGCCGGCCGGTGTTTGAAGAGGATGAAGAAGAAGAGAAGAGAGAAGAGGGGCGGCTAGGGTTTGTGAGAGAGGTAAATGGCCGGTCTCATAGAGACCAGGGCCTTAAATACTCGGGGGGGGGGGGGGGGTTAAGGAGTTCTTGGCCATTAGATCAGTAAAGATCAACGGTCAAGATTGTCCTCCATGAAACAGTGTCATTTCATCTTCAATGAGAGATTTACTCTCTTCCGTTAGATCAACAATCTTTGACGGCTAGGATTCAATCATGGTTTTAATTATTTAATTAACACTAAGTTAATATCACAGCCATTGGATTTGAATGGATGAACGGCTGAGATTTGCCTTTGCTTTGGATCAGATGGACCGGTTCTTTGGGCCAATGTATTGGGCCAACATTTTTGAATTCTTTTAGCCCACACTTATTATATTTTTTTTTTGTATTTTATTAGTATTTCAATTATTGTTTTGGGATAATTTCTTTTGTATTTAATTTTTTCTTGTTGTATTATTTAAATTACTCAATTTCTTATCTTCAATAATTTTCTGATATTTTTTGGCAATTTTCTAGTGTTTTTCCCCTAATTTCCGTTATTAATGCTATTTTTGTTGATTTTTTCTTAAACTACTTTAATTCAAAAATACATGTATTTAACCTATATTTTTTTATTTTCTAATTTTAAATTCTAGTTATTAAAACACACAAATGTATCTAATTTCAATCAAAACATGTAATTGCACTAAAAAATATTATTTATTTAAATTTTTGAATTTTATTGCCTAGTGCAAAAATCACGTGTTCACAGGGACAATTTCTCGTACTTGGGCAGTGTGCCCCCTTTCTTCGAGTGCCCCGCCCGGTTCACTGGGTTGTTGGCTTACCAAGCACTTACCCGCTGCTCCTGCCGCCCACTTGGAGGGCATAGCGCTCATTATCCTGACTTTTCTCTCTGCTGGGGCCATCCCATTGGTATATCCATAAGCTATGGCAGCTCCAGCTCGCAACCACGGGGGCCCACCCTGCGAGACCAGAGTGGGCTCAACGGTCAGCCTCCATTCAAATTATGTTAGGGGGTCTTTCGCTTTTGCCAGATCTAGAGAGATACTACAAGTCCTCCGTCCCTAATTCTATTGTCGTGGCCATCTGGTTCACCGGTACTACCAAAAAGTCTCATGCTTACGTTACTGTTATTGATGGTTTGATTATCTTGGACAACGAGGACCCCAGTCGTGCTTCTGGTTTCCATTCCAATCATCATATTGATGATAAATCTCCTCGTGCTCTGCCATAAGAACTTGGAGTCCGTATCATGGTGAAGATAAGGTAAGGTTGTGATTCTTGCTCAAAAAATAGACCGAACGCCTTTGAGTTATTGGCTCGTCCAACCCGGCAACATTCATGAGTTGCTAGTTCAATTGTCCCTTAGAGACAGGGTCGAGAAGTACCATGCATGGTTGCCCCCCCCCCGTCCTTTCTTTCTATCAGTCTCACCCAGCAAGCCACCCCAACCCTACAGCCAAAAAAGGTAAGCGCCTAGCGCGAGCCTTATTTATTAGTTTAGTAAAGTCAAGCTTTGGCTCCCTAAAGACTAAAGAAATGCATAAAAAAGGGGGGGGACTTATGCAACGGGCTATGCCACCCAAACCAACTGAGGGAAGTCGCATCCGTCCCATCGCAAGCACCTACAATGTCATGATCACATTGGTTTACCCTAGTTTCTTTGGTAGTTTAACGTACGGTCGCCCCTCCAACAATAAAAGGTATAAATATGGAAACTTTTCTTGCCATTTGGATCGGAGAATTTATGGAGGAAATCGGGTTTTAAATTCCCAGAAACCGCGCGATTATATAGCCAAAAGGAATAGACCGCGCCTAAAATCATCCCAAGCGCTGCTAATGTGGCTACTAAGCTATTTCTTTGGAAAGCTCTTACTAAGATGAGAAATTCCCCGATAAAACTTCTAGTACTAGGTGAACTCATATTGGCCAAAGTGGAAGAGAAGAAAATGGTAGAGAGATTCGGCATGGTGCTCACTGAACCTCCGTAATATCTTACAAGTTGAGTCTTATGTCGGTCATATAGAACACCAACACATAGAAAAACGGCTGAAGAAACCAGTCCATGACTTGACATTGGTAGAATGCTACATCCAATTCCCTGTATGTTCGATAGAGCCAAAGATTCCCCCTCTGATCGGAGTACGCTGATTACCCCCCGAACCATACAAGATAGTTACCACCTATCATACGGCTTTCTGACTTAACTTTTTTTCTGGCCGTTATGCTCTATCGATCGATGGTGGTATAAGAGATCTATAACCGCCCGAAATGTTTTACATAATGGTTACTGCTTCCTACCCAGAGTTAGCATGTATCTCCCCCGGTCAGACTTTAGTATCACATCGTAGACCCACACCCCAACGCTATCTTCCTTATCAGTGAACCAGAACATAGTGCATATGTACTCTTCGATGCAGCGGGGATGAGATGACATGACATACTACTATCACGTACTGAAGTGCTGTCCTTCGTCTCGGAAATATGGAACCTCTCAACATCTCCCGTTCTTTTATGGGGTCCTATCGGGAGAGGTAGGCCCAAGCCTTACCCCCCTCCCTCCATAAGACCCTCTTTCTCTTTCCTTCTCGGGAAAGAAGATAAGAAAGGATTCATTTTTTCTTTCATGTGAAAGGCCCTATCTTGTATCGAAAGGTTTTTTGTTCTATACACCACGTTGAGAAAGACCAACCTCCTATGTACCGTACTCTTTTTGTACCTTGAAAGGGGGGTCCTCTTTATGATGCTACGGACGGCTGTTCGAAGTGGAAGGGGTAAACTCGGACTCGGATAGGATAGGATTGTGCACGCCGGGCACTTCGGGTCTCATATTTTGACCGAGTTTACAGTACCTCCGTCCCTTATGTTAGGCGGCCGTAATATTTGGTTACGTTGTACTGCTATTACGCCAAAATAAAAGGTTCCGCACGAGCTCCCGTTCTGTGGTGTGGTGACAGGACCGTTAGGGGAGTGGCTCCGGGTATTGATAAGGTTAAATCTGCAGGGGTCATGCAAATGCATATGCCCCTTCCCTTCTCTTTTGGATGAATGGGGTGGTTTAGAAGGCGCTTTCCGATCTAGGTCCCTCGAAGCGAAGGGTTAGGCAGGTATTATGGGCCCTCTGACTTCGAGCTATATGTTGTGCGGCTCCCGCGAAGGAAATAAAGGGAAGCCCTTCGAGCTTCCGGGTGAGCTTACGCTTACGCTCAACCTCTTTGATTGGTAGGCGAGCGAGCTAAGCCCCCTACTTAAGATTCAATTCATAAGGCTAATTTTATGTTGTCGTGAGGCTTTGGTTAGGCCGACTACTATAGGCTAGCTACTTCTAGCTTCTATACCAGCCCTTCCACTTTGGTGTAGTTTTAGTTTGTATTGGTGCTGAATAAACATATCAAACTAAGGCGAGCAGTATAAGCCCTTCTCCGACCTGGGAAAAGCAGCGAACTATAGAAGCTAGGGCTTTGTTCAATATTAAACACGAACACTATTCTGTTCTTAGCGGAAACCCACCTTAGAGATTGAACGGCAATAAGATAAGTCAACGTTTTATCCAAGATAGCGCTGAGCGCTGATAGCTTGTAGTGAATAGCCCCATTATGAAACCAGCCAACAACAACCTTTGGTACTTAAGTAGTTAAGGGTTGGAACCCCTGCAACTATGATAGAAAGCCGTTTGCTTGTTTCCAAACCCTTCGACTTTATTTTTAATCAAAGTAGGTCGCGACTGTTGTATTTTAGTCGGTCGGGGGAAGTGGTAGCTTCGTGCTACACTTCTCTCGCACTTGCTTCCGTGAAGGCTTAGAGCCCTATTCGCTAGGTCCAAAAGCTTCCCAAAAGATCTGATCCAACAGAAATCCCGCATTTAGTGTAGCTGATATGCGGCTATGGCTAGCCGATAATATCATTCCATAAAAAATATCTATATGTATAGAGAGATCCCCTAGATATACAGATAGAATAGATGTTCATGGATATACAGACATTCCATTGATTCTTTGTTTTTGGGCTGAAAAAACTCGTCGATCCAAATGAATCATTCTTCTGGTCTCTCTTCGCGCCCCACCCCGAAAATGATCCACGTCACAGCGCCCATTTGCTTCGCATGCGGGAAGGCAATGAACTTCAGTTCATGAGACCGCAGCACAACAGAGTGGAGCAGCCGCGACACGAAGTTCCTTACCTTGGCTGGATCTTGCTGGTGCCACCTAAACGGTATGTAGGCGGCGGATGTGTGACTTTTGGAGTTGTCGTTCATGCACCTGTCCCCAATGGAAGAATGAGTGATCTGTTCCATTGTGGATCATGGCCTTACCACTCGGTCCCCGATGGCCAGCAGGGGATTTGGTATAGCAGATCAGGTTCGTTTGCGCTGCGCGTTCCCGCTGGACTGGACACATGTTAGCTGTAGGAAGTATGGTTCCGAAAGTGACTTTGATTCTCCAGTTCAGGTTCAACTCCTTGCTTTATGTTAGCGGACCTACAGGTCGGGCCGGGGCTCTGCGCTCTTTCTATCTTTGTGGGACGATACCGGGGAGAGAAGGGAATGCGTCGAGGCACCGAACAACACAACTACATTTTGGCTTTTCCCTCCATGAGATAAGCCCAGTGTATTTGACTGATGGATAAGAGAACTGAGCTGGCCTAAAAAGCGCTTGGGCACTCTACGTACGATGTAGACTCCATCAGATACATATCGATTTCTTTCTGATGGATCAAGAATAGATAGTTATCTCATCAATAGATAGAAATAGGAGAGTTCCCCTTATTCTTTAGAGATTCCCTCTCTATCTCTCTCGATCTATCAGAATAGATCAGTTTATCTATCAATCGATTTTAAAATAGCACGCTCATCTCGCTTTTCGTTCATTTTTGCCACGAAAACATAGTCGCCATAATAAGAAGCAGGCGAAGCAGCTAGAAGTACTCGCTTCACGCCCTTGAATTATTATTCACGAATGAATTGGGAAAGCCAATAGAATGATTCGATTCTGACTTCGTAGACCCGGCGCTGCTATTGCCTGCACGTCGGGCCGTCCCCCACTCCCGTCCCGGGGCGCTAAGGGGCTTTTTTTTTGGAGTAGACGGTAGTGTTTTGATGACGCCTCAAATCAAGCTTTTATTGTGACATGCTATGCTTTCTCCCCCATTGCTAGTAGGTTGATGGGTCGCGCGCCCGGCACATATGTTTTGGCCTTGTGTGTCCATAACTTAAAATGGGTGACCTAACGGCCGCCGCCCGACTTAACATACCAATAGTCACCAGATTCATATGAGCTACTGAGGAGTAAGCAATGATCTTCTTAATATCGATCTTTCTTAAAGTGGTCGAGGAAGTATATATTATGGCAATTGCGTTTAAAGTATAAATGAAAAGAGTGGAACAAAGTGTCGCTTCGGGAAACATGGGTATTGAAAATCTTAAAAACCCGTAGCTTCCCAATTTTGAAGCAATTCATGCCAAGATGACGGATCATACCGTAGGTGCCTCTACATGAGCTTCGGGTAACAAAATATGAACTGGTACCATAAGCACTTTGACGGCGAAAGAGGCGAAAGAAGCAATCCATACAAAGATTTGGCACCGCTCACTAAATTATGTGGTTAATGAGATTTGTATATCGATTGTTCCTATTTGGAGAAGAATCAACAGAATAGATAATAGCATAAAAACAGATCCAAGTAAAGTATAAAGGAACAACTGATATGCTGCCTTGATCTTTCTTTGTCTCGAACCCTATACCCCTATAATAATGGTAGAGTCAGGGGTGGCCCCAAAGCGGAGTTGACCGGCGGTGCTTGGTCGAAGCTCCAGTAGGTAGCCACACCCTTCTTAAAGAACCGTACGTGAGACTTCCTCCTCATACGGCTCTATCCAGAGCTTCTGTCGTCGGCCTTGGCACTAAACCACTATCTACGCATGTATTTTTAGCCTGGACAGACGAATCTTTTGCTTCTCGGGTGGTGTTGAACAATGGCGCTTGCATTGCGGGAGAAGCCTGCCCGTAAGGCCCGGCCCGCTTCCCGCCCAAAAGAATCGCTCACTAGCTTGCCGGACTACTGGCGCCCTATCTGGAGACATACTGAAAACCGTGTCGTTCCAACCGAACGCAATGCCCATCTTTCAAATAAAAAAAAGGGCTGGTTGGGAAGAAAGATTACGCGCAGCCTATAGAGCACATGTAAGGCACAGTCAGGTTGCTCACGCAGTGGATCTCTCTCTATCTATAGATAGAGAGGTGTGAAAGTAATAGCCTTATGCCATGGCCGCCCCACGACTTACGACATTTAAGCTACTACTATTATGATGTGAGCAGTTCAAATTGGTTGAATCTTTCTCAATCATCCTGGCCGGAACTTGTATGCATCACGTGCATCCATAAAAGTTTGGAACTCTTTTCTTATCTGAATCTTAAGGACAGGACCCTACCATATTCTTGAACCCTCTACCGAGCTCTACCCTGCCCGCATTTCCTTGTGTTTTGAAGAGGAAAAAACATCTCTCGGCCTATTGCCAACAGTCTTTCTTCGGAATTATCTGAACGGGTCGATCCTTCCATCCCGTATGTTTTAGAAACTTATCCTAAGGTCTCTTCGCCAAGAGCTCCCCGGCGACAATAGAGGAAGCAACCCGTCTACTGTGGTGGGGCGGCTTTTTACTTTCACAATAAGACCTGGACTATTATCTCTACCTTCGGTAGCTTACAAATTTATATCTATCCCTGGTCGGGTACAATTTCCTTTCGATTTCTCCCTTGTAGCCGTTACTCGAATTCTCGCAAGTGTGTCCACACCCGCCAAACATACTTGACGAGGAATCCTTTCTCGCAAACAAACACAACCCCTACACACACGTAGGAGCACCCCTTCCTGCATATCCATACAAGACCCGAGTAGGCAGGTCGATGTCCAACGAGGTACCCACTACTCGTAGTACCCTACGAAAAGAAAAAGATGTGTCTGTTAGGTTCGGTTCTTCTTAGTTAGGTTGGGCGGGTTCGACCAGAAATGCTATGCTTACACACAAGACTACCCCTCTTCCCGAAAGCTTCATGGGGACTACTTTAGGACGATGGACGACCGCCCGTAGAGGGTTTACTGCACAAGGCCCCTACGGAGGAAAGGCTTTATCCTAGCGAATAGAAGATACTCAGGTCCGCACAACATAGGGATTAGCACACTTTCCGGAAAAACATAGAATAGTATAAGATCCAGCATGTAGAACACGTCGATCATTATAATTTCACGAATTAAAAATGCTGTGATATACTCTTTCCCATAACTTCTCATACAAGACCAACCGACTAAAATGCAAATAGGGATCAGAAATGTGATCAATATCACGAAGAATAAAGAGATACCTTCTATACCCAAATAAAAATTTATGTTTTCATAAGGAAGCCATCGCAGGCTTTCCACAAATTGAGATTTGGCTGTAGAAGGATCGAATTGTATCCGAAGAACATGGGATACTAAAAAGTAATAAGAGAGGCGCACAGACCAATTAATCATATCGGTTGTATTCTTGAATTTTGAATGAAAAGATGAGTAATGCTTCGTAGCACGAGACAAAGAATAAGACCACGTAGATAAGAATAGAATTCACAGAAATGTTCTAACATAGAGTAGAATCGGACATGGAAGAGATTCATTGACAACAGTAAAAATATGGGCGCCTAATTCCAATACAATAGGGGTCTATCAGTGCAAGTCAGTTGAACACCGTGATTGATGAGTGGGTAGGTGGGTTAGGTGCACCTCTCGCCCAGTGGGAAGTAATGAGGCTAGTCTCCCCCCTTCCCCCTGAATGAAGAAGTAGTGGGGGCCCGTTCCCGTGTATTCACCTTTATTTATATTTTTTCTATTTTTGAATTACCAATGGGGAATCCTTCTAAAATAATCTCTCGGGCAAAACGCAATTCGTCGAGTTCAATTCAAGGTGAACCTTGCTTTTTTTTTTCAGGTAGATTTTACTTACGCCTATTTAGCTAGTGGGGCATTGGTCATAGCCAAAATTCTTCGAAGGGATAAAACAAAAATAAAGAAGAGAAAGAAGGGGAAGTTTTTTCTTTCTTTCAATCCCAATAAGAAAACAAAGAAACCACTCAAAAATGAAAGTTAGATAAATAAGTCTTAATAAGAACTAGCACTAGACTTTTTCTTCCATTTCTTTTCTACTTTTTCTCTCTGCTTTTGTTTGTGCTTCCACCTGGGCTTTTCATTCTGTTTTATCGAGACCTGGGAAATTCTATAAAATAATAAATGTAGAAAGTTGAGGGTGAGCTACATTCCCTGGCATACGGAAAGAAAATCCAGGACGATGGCTTTCAAATGATGAGTAAGGGACGAGGAGAGGGAGGCTCTCGAAATGAAACGACACTAGAAAGAACATGAGAAATAGCACAATTCATATGAGTGTTTTTGTCTCTTCGAGACAACAAAAGTACAACCCTCTCTATATCTCGGTCTCGATTTAGCATCACATATCGCTCTGGAGAGCATTTTTCTTAGTTGTAGTGCGGATGTTGGAGCAACTCCTCTATGTTTTGGGTGTGGAGGGGGGATGTCGCCGCCTGATAGCATGGGCCACCGGAGCTATATGAATTGAGTATTTCGATTGAAAGAGTAAGGGAGGCAACTCAAATGCCAACGCATAAATAGAAAGAGTGGTGATTCAAAGTGGAATTCTTCTAAGATCCATTGCTCGATTTTGCGGCATGCTCTGCTCCCAAAATGTAGAGAGACTTGCGAAGGAAGATCCAAGTTGGTTTGTCCGAAAAGTCATGGGAGAGGCAGGCTAAGTAAAATAATATACTGGTGCTATTGATTATAGAATCCTATGAATCAAGCACGACACACTTTCTATATCTCCTCTGTTTACAAAGTAAACAACTTAGCTTAGAGCACAGTGTGTTCACCGCCACACTGGCTGGCTGGTGCATTGGCCTTACCGTAAGAAGTTCGAGAGCGATATATCTGGTGACACGCTCTGCATGGGATTTTTATTAGAAATTTTGTATAACTTCGAAAGAATCATTCTTTATGAGTCAAGTACCATTCAAACAAAGGGTGCATTTCCTCTTTAAGTGAAGAAGAGAGGGGCTTTTTATAGACACTCTTGAGCCATGTTCGTCGCCCTAGGCTTACCATTATTTCATTTCATTCTATTGATTGGTTCTAGCTCCAAAGAACATGTACATGGAGCTATGTCGACTTACATACATCTTGGATGGTACACCTCCCTCTGATCCTCAAGCCTATCGGAGTACTATCGGTGCTCTCCAATATATCACTCTCACTCGACCGGACCTCAGCTATGCTGTTAATCATGCCTGCCAGTTTATGGCCAATCCCATCACTGTTCATGATCAGTGTCTTAAACGCATTTTAAGGTATTTGAAAGGCACTCTCCATTATATTATGGTCTTAGATTTCCTCATCGCCCTATCTCAACACTTTTTTTTGTTACTCTTATGCGGGGCTGGTTGTCCAACAATTCGTCGCTCAACCACTGGATTCTGCATTTACTTTGGTGACAATCTAATTTCTTGGGGCTCTAAAAAGAAACCAACAGTTGCCCGTGCTAGTGCAGAAGCTGAATACAAAGCGTTAGCTATCACTGCTTCTGAAATTTGATGGCTCTCCTACTTGCTAAAGGATTTACATGTGTCAATTCCTCACCCATTCCTTCTCTTTTGTGACAACTCTTCATACTCTGCTTCCACCTTATTCCTTTCAAGGTTGCACCTTGTCGTAAGTTCTCGCCGTCTCCATTGCGTGCTTCTTCAGTATCTCCTCAGGAAGCAGCAAGAGGACGCGGCAAACTAGAAGATTAAGATGGCACCGCAACTAGCCTAGCTTTTACTTTCTTTCAAATCAGAATGTTCTCCTGCTCGAAGAATGTGTTCCTACCACAATAGTAGTTGAAGAAAGGGCTAAAGGTGGGCTCGGGGAAGGAAGAAAATGAATTTAGAAATCCCGAAAAGGAGGAATAATCCCTTTTCTGTCTTTTTGTATCCGTAGTGGAATAAGCCTTGGCATCAGCATCAGCATAACTATCTCCATCCGAAACATCAGAATCCTCGTCAGCAGACGAATCCGTAGAAAGAGCTGCCACTTAATAATTTGCCGAACCAACAAACTTTTACAAAAAAGTGCAAACTAGGGTGATCGTAGATCAGGGGAAGGTTTAGAATCCTATGGGAAAAGATAGGTAAGCAAAAGTGACTAAAGGCTACCAAGACTTTAGAGGCCACTCATAATTACTGAAACACCACCCAGAACGAAATGCGCCGTCAATGAAGTCGGTCAGTCAAGCCTGATCTTCGACCACACCCTTAACACTAATCTAGAAGCATTGATACACGAAACCCGGAATTATGAGCTTCGGCAACAGGATCCAGACCCCTTCCGAGAAGCTAGAAAAGCATCTGATGGTAAAGTGGAAGCTAAAGGGTATAGGGCTACCACCCTCTAAATAAAGATCTAGATACAGAGTCGAAGAAAAGGTAGGGTGTTTCGTTTTGGAAATAAACAACTCGGAAAGCTTGATCTGTGACGTCGCATAGCTCTTTAGGAAGGCAGTAAGAACAAGATTCCATAGAGAAGCGCCATCAAAAACAGAAGCCAGCCAGTTCCAGCAGAGTCAAAGTCAAATAAGAAGGGCCTTGAGCCCGGTACTCCTTCTTCAAGCTATCACGCCCATCCAAGCCTATTGCTTCTGTAACAGCAAAAAGAAAAGACTGACCGCTACTACTACTTTCACTACTACAGCTAGGGGCTCTTCCACTCAGATTCTTTCCTTCGCTTTAGGGAAGGTTGAAAGTGAAGCCGAACGAAGGAGAGTTAAGTTAATTGCTCATTCCCCGGCTACAGAGCATGCCACTATGCTTGATACATGCAATTGCTTTCCTTGGCACTGTAGTTAGTGACTTGTCTCCGCTCGCCCTAGATCAAACTATCAATTGAATAAGAGAAGAAAGCTCAAGATTCACCGTTTTCGAGCTCCCCCCTTTTTCCTCAATTCGTAGATAGAGAATCGGATTCTTATCCATGGCAAGTGGCATCGTATAATAATATAACGGCTGCTTTGAGGAGCTTTCTCTCTAACCTCTTTCATGAAATTACATGTCCCGAAGTTGACTGTCGAAATCCATTGTGACTCTGGAGGTGATAAGGGGAGCTACGCTTTGTCATTTCCGGTATGTTAAGTCTACTAGCTTGCTGGTAGGCGTCAGCGGTAGGTAACTTTCTGTATGTGTTCCAGAGCATCATAGGCTTTCAAAAAAAATCTTGTGGAATCCGTGAAACTTAAGTATGGAGGTGGGAATCGTCCCGCTCGCACGTGCGGCTGCAAAGATCCGATCCCCGCTGGAACTCGACCAATCCCAATAGCTGTTGCGACAAAACAGCACTTTTCTTCCCCTCCAACCGTGAGTCCGGACTGTCGCCGCGAAGTTGAGTGAACTTAATCGTAAGTCTCTTAGTGCAACTCAACTCTTCTCCGAATGGCTGAATGCCGGGTTTGAATTCCTCCCTTCTAGTTACCGCCCCGTGGGTTCCTTCACTTCAAACCAGACTTTTTGCGATTTGAAGATATAAATTATATTCTTTGTGGCAGGTGGTATCATATATCATATATATAAAATAGAAAGGCTTCATTTAGGAGCGCTGTTTTCATCCAACTAGTTTTATCGTAAATAAGCGGTTAAAGAATGTTACGTCCAATTATTCCCATGTTTTTCCTTGGTCAACAACCAAGCAACTACATATATCTAAAAAAGTCTCTCTTTTTGTTTGGGGGAGCAGAGCAGTCAAAGAATGAACCAAACCATCATGTTTAATGAACTTCTACAGGCCGTAGAACCCTTTTTAGAGGTCGTTCAAATCATGTCGAACGCGGGGCAAGAGGGGCTACCGCAGGTTCCCGGGAATCCACCCGTGGAAGGAACTTCGGTGGTCGAAGGCGAAGTCTCACAGAATGAGATTTGGGCAGCTTTGGAAAAAAAGGAGTGGAAAGATCTTATTTCGTCTAAGGAGTGGAGGTCTATAGAAAAACACTTTGACCTCTGCGAAAGCAAGATAAAGACCATTATAGAAGAAACTCTCTCTTTATATAAGCAAGGGAACCTTCCCCTTCAGATAGAAGAAGATGCCGATATTGGCAGAGGTATTGATGCCTACTTCGCCGATCTGAACCATTTCGAGTCTAATCAACAGCGGTTACAGCATATTAAGAGGGCCCAGGCCTGTATAGGAAATCCCAATAGTAAAATTTGGCGTGAGATCAAAGGTTTGATTGAGAGCTATAAGGTCTAAATATTCTTGATAATATTGAAGGTAGTAAGAGTTTACGGTGGGTGGGAAAGCAGGAGGGGACCCCTGTGGTTAGACTAACTAGCCTCTAAGGTTAGCGAGGTTCCTGCTATGGTGAAGTGAAAGATCTTTCACTATAGTGGGAAGAAGACAGGTGGGAACGAGCGGAGCGAGAGCAAAGCAAGTTCCAGTGGTGGGTTGTCTTCCTGGTCCCATTGAAATCTTTTTCATGGTATGGAACTCACTTCATACCTGCAACAGAGTCAAAGCTGCGGTAATACTGACTCTCCTGGTCAATAGGGCTATTCAAACCAATCCCCCCTTTCTGTTTGCAATTACCGCTGCAGAATAGTCATCCCTAAAAGAAGCAGTTTTCCAATTCAAATAGGTTGCTTTTAGAATAGGTTGTTCTCGAATAAGCTCTTTGAAAGATAACTGAATGCGTTTAGTCCCTTGGGGAAGGGTCTGCGCCCAGGGGCTCTTTTTAGCACTTTTGAGGAAGTGAAGACGAATAGTCGACTTTGTTGCCTGCTTGACTGCTTTCATCTCCTGATGTCAGAAAAGGTGTTCTATCTCATTCTTTTAGCTGCAAGGGAACCGTCAGGTTGTAGTGGTTGAAGTAGAGCCAAGCAGCGATGGACTAAGCGAGTCAAATAACGCTGGTGCGAACCATGTTGGATGACGGGTGAGGGTGAGAAAGAAGTCCTGCTCTACTGCCCTGTGTTAAGCAAAGTGAGTTTACTTCGTTTCAGGCCATGTTATTCAGTCTCATGGAACTAAACTCTTAGATGCAGCATGCAGCCGCCTCCATCCATCGGCACATCCGCCCCAGATGCACGCTTAGCCGCATTGTTCATCTTGAAAGGGAGCCGCGAGGTGCTGTCATGTCAAGCCCAAGGTTCGTTCTACTGCTGTAAAATTTCTGCCATTTACACGTCTTGGTGGGGGGTCTTCTTGCAACGATCTTCGTTTCTTCAGGAATGGTGCCGGTCAATTGGTGTATAGGCCATCTCGGTCCAGTTTAGAATTTACCTCTATTTTGAATCCCGCTTCCTTGTTAGCTGGGAACCCCCTCCTCTATGAAGCAGAGAATGATCGATCGAAGACTGAGAAGATAGAAGAAGATCTTTTAAGCATCGGTTGCGACATCGAATGAGACTTATCCAGGGAGCAAAGACTCCGGTTGTCTTTCGTCTTTGAAGAAGTCAAACGCAGCCTAGAAAGAGGCTACGAAGCGGTCGAGGGTTGAGTGAGGGCCAGTGGTTGCGTTGCGAATATTGAATTCCATGTGCTAGATATCCCTGCTTCTTTGAATCTGTTACTGGGTAGGCCATGTAACCATGCCTTTGGGTGCTCTTCCTTCTTCGTTACAACAAAAGATCAAGATGCCAAGAGATGGGGGAATTCTTACTATCCATGGAGATGCTGATAGGGAGACAGCTTTCTTCGAGGTGAAGGATGACAATGCAGGATTTAATCTAACCGGGTTCCAGTTTGTTAATGCTATAGAAAGGGTGCCCCTTTCTTTTTATCCTATGCAAATCATTACGTGGCTCATATAGAGATGGGACATTTCCCTGGACTTGGCTTGGGGAAGAAAGAGCAAGGGGTCACCAAACTTTGTGAATCACAAGGCAACTTATAGGCTGGGTTATGTTCCAACTGAAGAAGACAAGGCAGCCGAGGTAGATGGGCGAAAGAGAGAAGAGGGTTTGGCCCCATATCCCAAAACTCTCATTCAAAGGCGTAAATGGGTTTCTCATAATCAGCTCGAGGTGGGTTAGTTATCAGGATATCCTGAGTAGTTTATCCCCATTCTCTGAGCCTTTCGGATATCCTCCCTTTCTTCAATCTAGTTTATTTAAGCGGGCTATTCCCCGAAAATGCCATTCCTTTTTCGTTGGGGGTCACAATCTTCCTTATTTGGTCAATTCCTGCATAAAGGTAGGGCTGGGCAGTAGCTTTACCCGTTGTCAGAATCGAATGTAGCCTTTCATTTAAAAAGGCAAGGCCCCTAGCGATAGGGGAAAGAAGAGAGGGAATGCGGGCTTCTTTCACTCACTTGAGTTTTGTTTTGGAGAGAGCATTGTGGAGCAGCAAAAGGCATAAGGGGAGTCGGAATGGAATATCGTATGTAGTGTTGAATCCAATCTGAAGCTCTTTCGAACAAGCGAGGAACGAGTGACCACAAGCTCCGCTTAAGCGCTCGACATGCAGTTAGCTTAAAACATGTTCATCATGTGGTCGAGCGAAGCGCACCTCTGTGAAGCAGCCTAGCATCACTTTAGATAGGAGCAGAATGGATGACTTAAACTGAAAGTAAGTTCTCCGGATCGATATATCGTACGACGTAATGGAGATCTTGATCTAGATCCGGTGCTTCGCAGAATTCGGGACCTAACGATGTTCGGTTCGTCACATGAACTGAACGGTAATAGTCTATTACCCCTCTCACTTCGTTCGAGCTGAATTACATCCACCCTCTCACGGCCGAAGGCTCCGCAACACGTTGGAGAGCTTTTAGATCCCGACCTAAAACGCCCATTCCCCTAGAGTTCCGAAGTGATTCTCATTCTCACCGCAGCCTTCTTAAGCCGAAAGAAAGCCGGGCAAGAATCTCATGGTAGTACGAAGGGGGAGCAGAATCGTATCTGGGAGTGGTTCTTCGGATCGATCACAGATTCTCGGCCCCGTCCTTTGGCTTCCACTCCAGTTGACCTCTCTTGTTTCCATCCCACCGTGAGAAGGTAGAGAGCAAAACCAACCCAGCAAACAACTATTACTATGCCCCTATTAGTAAAGCATGTACTTCTTGCAAGGCTTGCTGAGCTTCTTCATGTGACAGACATCGCAAAAGTAGTCCGTTGAACGATCGCCGATCGAGGGCATCGTAATAGTATACTATTTTTGAACCCTGATGGGTTTCGCAGTCGACCATTTGATAGCCCTGTTCCTGAATATACACAGAATAGGGCTTCGATGAGCCCTAGATGTAAAGGGGTTCTTGAACCCTTCTAAGCAATTAGAAGAGCGCGGAATTGGACCTCCCTCAAATAGATGGATCTGGGATTGATTGTGGAACCGAGCATAGAGAACCGGGGGCGGGCAGGAAGATAGGCTAGGCGGAGTAGTCGCTCTGGAGCAGGTTCTTCGACTGGATCAATGCATGTATGAACCCTAAAAAAATCCCGAAGGTCTAGTCTAGAAAAAACCCGGATTTTGTTGGGTTAGCTTTTTGGTAGGAAAGGCGGTCACAGGAAGAAATGCCCTACCAATGAATAGATTAGTCTACTAACGTCAACAATCTCTTTCTTCATATACGAGACCGTCTGCTTTTCTATCCTAAACTATAGATATGAAAGAAAAAAGAAAGATAGATATTCCCATGGTAGGAATAGGGCAGTTGCACTAAGGAAGAGAGCTAGGGATTTGATAAAGGTGATAGGACAGGGTTCCAAACCTGCCTTAGTCTCAAATAGGGCGCAAGCTAGGGACATTACTATATGAATGAGACTTCATCCTTATTACATTACAAGCGATACCTCAAATTCCAAAAATGCTCCTCTAGTCCCGAGCTTGGTAAATAAGGCCGTGGGAAATTTTTTTCTTCCGGCCTTTAAGTGATAGGGGGAGTCACTCTTGCGTTCTCTCTCTTGGGTAGGTCAGTCTCGCTCTCTCTTGTCGGTAAGTATATCTGTTATGGTATTGCTGTCGTGCCGTTCCAGTAGTGTTTGTTAATTTGTAGTTTTGAGGGGGGGAATGAAAAAAGGTAAATAAAGACCTTAGCCAAAAGCAAGGGATTCCCGGGGCCCGAACGAGAGCAGAGGCAGCAGGGCAGGTATTCTCAAAAAAGAAAGAAACGAAAACAGGCAGGGAGGTAAGAGCGAGTAAGACTAGGTTATAGCAAGACAACAGAGGTTAGATAGCTCTTACCGGAGGAAGAGGGTTCAGGTCACCCGTCCCCTTGACCCAGACACGAACTAATCCTTCTCTCTCTCGAATGTATGCCCGGTTTTCGTCGAATCTTTTTGATCACCTTCAAAAACAAACCGGAATTCCGTCTTGACATGATAAATAGTGATGCCCACCTGCAGAGCGTAGTCCTCCCTGCAGCCTTGAAGTAGACTATTTCTCGAGTCTGATCTTATCCCCAAAGCCTTTTTGCAAAAGGAGTAGGTAGCGAGATAGATGACTAAAAGCTGATGATCTTTGCCTCTTACTAGTAAAGGGAAAAGCCCTATATATCTTATTAGTCAAGCCTAAAGGCCCTTTACTAATATAATAGAAGGTAAGACCGGCTTTCGCGCAGCAGCTGCGCCCTTGCTTCTTGCCCATAGAGAGTTAGGATATTTTGTGAGCTCCTTCGCCTAGCGGAAACCTCCGCTTTTCGGCCGTAATCCCGTGCTTTACCAACGCATTCAATGGATTCCACCATGAACCGGGAGCGGGCGAAGACATGCAGCTTCCATTTTCGGGGTACACAGTCACGTGCTGAGCAAAGAGGTATATATCACACTCATTCACAAGCGCAAGGTGCGGCATCCGCCTGAACGGGGAGAGGATTTCCCTAAAACAAAGATAGGCGTGTCAGGAAACAATGTGAAGTCACCCCTATTTCGCTGTCCAGGGAGCTGTTGACTAATGACCTAAAAAATGCGTGACGTTTGGGAAGCATGAGCAACCCTTCGCGCACGAGATAGCAATGACAGGAGATTGACCGGTCGGGGTCGAGTGATCTCAGGGGTTTAGGGGTGCTTCTCCTGCTGCGACTACCTCTCTATTTTCTAAAGTATATAGAAATGGTAGGCACTGGGAGTGAGTGAACTACCCGGGGAGAAAGGGGCAACCTCTCTATAGAAGGGAAGGAAAAGGGTTATCCGCTCATAATGATTGTAGAGTCTCTCGGGGTTGGAGGTCTAATAGTAGTCACATCAAGTCCTCCCCCTCTTACTCAGAATAGCTAGCGAGAGGAATACTACTGATTATCTATGAAAGAAGGCTTTTAAGAATGAAAAAAATCTTATCTTAAGGATAGAGAGCCCCCCGCCTGCCTTTTCAGATACGAGTGAGTGAGCGCTTTTTCTGCTATGAATGAATGACCTCTCCATTTATTTTCAAGCTTGCTCTTCAAACCGGCCTATCGCTCTCCTCTATGAAAAGGTTCTTCCGTAATCACTCTCAATAAGACATCCATTCCCCTTTCAAATGAAAAGAGAACTATACTTTTCTCTTCATCATTGAAATCCGCCATTCAATCGCAGTGCGGTGCTCTCAAAAAGCTCAATCCTCTAAGGCTGAAACGAATAGATCAGGAATTCGACCTGGGATCCGCCCGTTCCGATCCTTGCCTACTAAACAGTTGCACCCCCGGATATGTATGTTGGGAGAACCCCATGATCCTTCCGTGTGGAAGGGAAGGAAGAAAGAAGGCGAACACGAATACTAAAAAGCGGTTCATGGGGACCCCCAAAAAAGGGGATAGAGAGCGCGGAACGGGCTTTCCAAGCATAAAACAATCCCTACCTATACATTCCATGGCAACAGACAGAAGGCAGTTTTGTCGTTGTTCTTAACCCCAGGCACATTTCCGTTCCCAATAATCTCCATGAAAAGACTACCATGATTTCCGAACGAACCGAGGGAGAGTCGAGGCATGAAAAAACTTATCTATGATCTGCTTATTTCCAAGTACGTATCATCCGCTGCCTTATCCGCCGTCTCTGCGGCCGCCAAAAGCCTACCCTCTCTCGGATATTGAGTGGGTTGACCCGGGAAGAGATCCGGACGAACCTTCCAACAAGCAGAATAGAAGTTGACCATAAGGCCATCTCGGGCATGGGAAAGAAAGGCGGCGGACAACCGACTTAACTGGAGAGCCTAAACGGCATTGAGGATGAGTCCACCGGTCGACAAACGGCTTCTATCTACAGGTGCTTTCATTATGGATCGGTCGACTTGTCACGATTGATTGCTCACACACAATTAGGTTAGGCAGGCTTGGGGAGGTGATCTGAATCGCTATCGATACGATGCGGGGCTGATTTGCTGACCGTAACGAACTTGACTCTGCCCCTGAAAAAAAAGGGCGGGAAGACCTTTGACCTGGGCTGGGGAGGGATTGGGGTCGCTTTTCTTTAGGACTTTAGTCCGTAACAAGGCTCGAAGACCTCCGGCTGGATTTGAAATGGATCAGGTAGGGCATCCGTTTACGACGTGGGTGGGATTAGCAGTTTTCTCTATTTTCTTCAATGGTAGGAAATACGCATCAGCGGGGGTATATGGGAGGAAACCAGTCTGCAGTAATTCAAATTGCTCCTTCGGATCACTAAGTAAAATCTTGACTCACACATACCGCGGTGTATTGTTGTCAACTCACATAGTCGCACCTACCAGCAACAAGACGACTACTCCCTGCACGCCACTAAACGGCGCTATTTAACGCTTGGGTTCGCCCAATACAAGAACTACAGCCCAACCTAGCTTAAGGCTAAAGCCGTGGACTACACCCCCGTGAGAGCCCTCTATTTGACTAACATACTCCCTTTTGATCTCCCCCATACCTTCATATCAAAGCTGGGAATGATTGACTTTCGGATTAAAATAATAGCGCATAATGGCAGTACTCCTTCCCATTTCTTCTTTTATGATCTTATCTACTTGAAATGCTTACCTGTAAGTGCGGAGAAGGTACCCAGGGGACCAAACGAAAGGGCACTTAAAGGTCTTCAATTAAAGCTTCGCCAGTACTTGAAAGACTCGAAAGACCTACTTGATGAGTTTCCTTATGAGTGAGTTCGTAGGTGCCTTTAAGTCGAGTGTAGCGAAGGGATTCTCCTAAGAGAAGCTTTAGCCCTTGAACCTGAAACGACTTTTATGAGCTGTCTCAGTAGTGACCGACTTTATTTTATTAGCTGTATGATTAGTGGCTTAGCTGTTAGCTGTCTAAAAGCTACGGTAAATAAAATCCCTTTTGAAAATAAACCACTAATCCGCCTTAGGTACTCTTTTAAGTCCGTGTAAGGCGGAGGGAATGAAGGGACCTGCAGGAGGCTGAAAAGCCGTAGTGCGCTAGCGCTAGCGAGTTAGCGCAACAACTTAGTGTCTTGTTTTCTTCGCTGCTTTTTTTTACATAAGGTCCGCAGGAAAGCGGTTGCTAAGGCTTGTAGCTTGCTTCTGTCCTTAGTCAATTTTGGACTGAAGCTGTTCTGACTGCCGTATCTTTTTTGAACCGAATACCTTCCTCTGTCATCTCTGGTCTGTCTCTTTTTGAGAGAAGATTTTCTACCCCGCCTGCCTATGAAGAACTTCAAGTCTATCGGGAAAGGATGTGGTGGTAACCCCTGCAGCTTTGTCTAGAACCGGGCGTCCAGCCGTGTAGGAAGACTCACCCTAGCCACTATAGCGACCCCACCCCCAACTCTAGCTGAGAAGCACCCTCCACCCACTTCCATTTTTCCGTGTGCCCAAAAGCCCGCCCGCCCGGTTTTTGAGACCCTTTCTGATTCCCTCACCCAATCTCATGAGAAGCAAGCCCAGCAGGCCCTGCCTTAACCTGTCCTCAGACAGCCAGCCCTCACCAGGCTGCTGGCATTGCTAAATGCTCCGCCACGAAGCAAGCTTTCCCGAATACGACAGATGCGGAAGTGGCTAAAGAAGTCGGAGGAAGAAAGTTGTTGGACAACTGTATACACGAGGGTACATTAGTATTATCGGAATAGGCAACATTGAAAGAAAGGGTAAGGGGTAGGAATCAACTTTTTTAGGTGTTGCTCTACTAAAGTAGTCGGCCTAACCTTCGGTTCCCGTAACCAAGTTTTTCTTTCTCACTCCTTATGTACTTTTTTTTACTTCATCCATACTTTTTTTCTTTTTCTGAAGTGTGGGGCAAACGGCGCCCTCTACTTCTACTTCTAACTAAAGGCGAACAGCCGGCATTGCAAGCAAATAGAAAGCCCCCGCCCCTTTGAGCCGGAAAGCGTACCGGCTGTTTGAGTCGCGAAAGGGCCGCTTGCTTAATATTATTTAGATATATAATAATAATAGATAGATAATATTATATTATATATCTATCTATAAACAAAAATAAAAAACGAAAATAAAGAAAATCATTTTTTTATAAAATTCTTCATTCCTGGGAAGAGGAAGAAGCAGATAGGACAAAGGCCTTCTCTTTCCGTCCGCTCTTCCCGAAGTGAGCGAATTGCATGTAGAGATCCGTAGGGGCTTATAGTTTAATTGGTTGAAACGTACCGCTCATAACGGTGATATTGTAGGTTCGAGCCCTACTAAGCCTACCACCCCCTTCTCTTCACCTGATACAAGGCAGTCGAAGTACCCGCCACCCTGCAGATCTCAATCTAGCGACGGCATCTGGAACCACACTGCTGCCGCTGCCCTTCGGGCACGCCTCCTATGCTTATCACTCACCTACGCTCTTGCAGCATGCCCCCTTCGGGCAATACGGTGTAATACGCGAAGCAGCTGAGCCATAGCTCTTCGATCGCTATATTCTTGCGATAGCGAAGGCGTGGTTCATCCTCTAAGAGAGAGTAGATGCGAAGGTTCGGATCGAAGATCTTCGCGAGACAGCCCCGGGGCACCATAGCATGTCGGGAATAAGGGGGACATAGTGAACGTAACCACTCCCTTGGTTGGGGGCTGTGACTCCCCTATCCTTTCAATTTTTTGATTCCCAGGTCTTTTTTATTATCACTCTTGGAATATTTTTGTTGACGACTTGGTCAGGGCGGTTCACAATTTCTTTGCTGAAGGCGCTGTTAAGCCCTAAGTTTGAATTCCAATTTAATTGCCCTTATTCCGAAAGTCTAAAGTCCTTCCAATTTTCACCAATTCCGACCTACCTTTATTTATGGGATATTTGAAGGAGAGCTTTGTAACTTTTTCTATAAAATTCTCTCTAGCTCGAAGAATTAGTTTGATTCTCCCTATAAAAATAGTTAAGGAAAAAGGGGCGCTTTTGTTAAAGGACTCACTATTGTAGAGAAGATCTCCTTGGCTCACGAGGTGGCTTTAAGTGATAGGGGATTTTAACCTAAAGACAACATAGGAGGGAGGGGGGTCAAAAGAAAGTCAGGATATGGCAAAAGCATCTTTTTGGATCGAATGGGCTTTTGTGATAAATGGCGGAATTTGATACATGGATGTTTATGTAATGAAGACTTTGGAGTGCTTGTGGATGGTGTGCCACATGGGTACTTTCCAGCTTCTCGAGGGCTGCGACAAGGGTTCCAAACCTAGCCTGTTGATTTTAGCTGAAGAAGTGCTAAGCCGGGACTTGGTATCATTGAAAATGATAACATCTTACCATGCTTCGAGATCGTGCCCAGCACTCTCCTACTTTCTCTTTGATAACGATGTTCTAATATTATATAATAGCCATAAACGGAATCTTAAGAAGCAGAAAATCTTTCTGGAAAGAAGTAAGAAGCTGATTGTAATGTTGTAATGGCCAAAAGGTCAATTTCGATAAGAGCCAGTGCTTCCTCTCGAACAGAGCTCCTCGCAGAAATTCCAGATCATTGAAGAGGAATCAAAAAAAATGGTAGTTTTCCTATCAAGTACCTGGATGTTTTCTTGTCCCTCAAGAGAATAAAGAGAGAACCTTCCTCTACTGGAGAAAATGAAAAAGAGAATCTCAGATTGGAAAAGAAAATTGTTGTCCTCCGGAGGTCGACTAAGGCTTATTAAACATGTTCTAGTCTTCCTATGCACATGAGAAAGTTTTTTCCTGAATTAGCCGGCCCACACTTCGGCTACTAATAATGGGATAAGACCTTACTACTATATAGGATATGTTACCCTCTCTCCAGTG